>WURS02016060.1:0-12156 GCA_011762765.2 Rhinocypha anisoptera | reverse complement strand
CGTCCCCCACTTGTCCCCCCCACCTCTCTCTCTTTTTCGAGAACGACCCATTGTCGCGTCCGCTCGCCATTTTCCGAGCAGCCGAGCGCTCTAAGTTGGCCTTAAGGCCGGGACACAATCAACATGTACGTATTACGTGTAGCCCTTACGTGAAACTCTGTAAAGAATTACTACGCTTGAAGTATAGTCAAAGGTGACAACCACCGCCTACGCATACGATATACGTTTACACGAGGAGATGGCCAAATTTCATCTCTACAAGTCTCACGTACTCGGAGAACCGAACAGAGTTTGCCAGGAGATACGGGAGCCACCTACCCGGGCACATTTTCACGATCAAGTGTGAAGTGGAAAATTAGAAAGAATATCATATGACATTATTTGCACATACTAAGTGTTGAAGGTCCATATTCACAAAATCAAAATGGATTCGTAGAGTCGTGCTGGGGAGAATATTCCAATAGCCTATCATTAAAATACTAAACGGATATTTTTTACTCGTATAATGACCGTGTTCGACCTATACCTCTCTGCTCATGCGTGTCAACTACTGGGGAGCGCGTAACCGTCGATTGTGGTATTAGTAGTATTCTTGTTTATAGGGTGCTTCGACGGCTACGGCCATTTCGCACTTCTTCAAAAATCATAGAAAAATCCCCATGGGTCGAACAGGACACCCATGCCCTAAGGCGGGACTCGAATCCGCGACCTTTGGGTTAGCCGGCGATCTCACTACACCCAAGCCGACCCGTCGACTGTGTCCGATAGGTGAAAACTTACGTTTCACCTCTCCACGACGACAGCTTGTGCCAAGGTTTCACCACGGTTGTGCCCCAGTCTTTAGACACCGAGCGCTCTCCAGACATTCGCGCTGGTCGAATAACCATTCCGGTTAGGGGTCACCGATCGTGTGTATGGCCCGGAACGGTTTCTCAGATGGTATGCCGTCATCCGCGCGTCCGAAAATCCTTGTAGCGAGGGGTCGGTTGTCGAGCGTCGATGTTTCCGTTGCATACATGAGGTGAACGTTGAAATTACCAGTCTCTCCACCTGCCAGCACACTTAGGGTAGTGTTCTTTTTTGGGCGGGAGGGGGGGAGGGGTGAATGTTCTAGCACCTGGGACATTTCTACATACAGCTGCCGGCGTTTTTAGGTGGAATGGTTATGCGTCGTTTTTATATATGCAAGTGGAGTAGCCGCATGGGTCGCAGTAAAAAAGAGAGAAATTTTCAAATAATCTCGAGGTTAATTCACTGCGACCCGCTGCCACTGCGAGGTGGAGCGAAATGGGTGTCTCATGGATGTTGGCAATACGAATCCGCCTCGGTAGACGTATGACACTCCCCCTTGACGTCTGAAAAACCTGCCAGCATACGTACCTCATTTTGTTACAGGGAAACTCGGACCACTCTCTATTTTCGGATGCATTAATTATGGAGGAGTTTGAAAGACACCCTCCCACATTTCAATTCGCCCACAAATCGTTTTTGAGTTTCAGGTGGCTAAACAACTGGGAGTGAAACGTATTCCACTGTAAGGTGCAGTGAATACGAATGCACGCATATCCCAAGCGTCCATCGTCGTATTGCATTGTCGCTTCGTCTCTCTCACTCTTCATTGCGGATGGAAAAAATTCCTGTTCCCTCCTTACGGCACCGAAGACGTCATCCCTGATGGAATACGAGCTTCCATGTCTTAATTTTCGGCCAGAGTCGTTTGTATCTTAACTGATTTTAATTGCTCCTTGCCTTACGGACTATCAGGATACAATCGCAGCTTCGTGATCTATCGATATCGGATGGAATTGCGAGCGCTGTTATCACAATTGTTAACGTAACACTGAACTACTCCTAGATCCAATATAAAAAAATCAGCCAAGTTTGACGTCATGTTTTGTTTTTCCGTCGAAACGTCATCAATCGAAGTTCACTTATGGACGATTGGTTCCTGTTTAATCTTCAAGCCATCTGTGCTCCACGTCTGTGCATTTAGAAGTGCCTTGAATTGGGGGCAATGTTTTAATAGGGAGCGAAGAGTGATTTCCCTATCGTATCCATGGAGAAAATACAGACGGTAAACAGTTGAGCGGAATGTTACCACGAATTAATTTCTTTAAGGAATAAAATTGTGTAGACATAGCAGAGTAGCCTCAGATGAAAGGATATTTATAGTTCATTATGAATACAGTTAAACATGTTTTAGAAACAGTATAATTTGCAGAAATAAGGAAAAGAATATTTTAAACGATTGAAAAGTTGTAGTGCAAGTCATGCTAACTCACAAAGACTACAAAAAAATGGTTCACTAAGGATACTATCGAAAATTAAGATTATATCGTGAACCTATATGTTATGTTTTCTTCAAACTGATTTCTTTTATCCTCGTTCGTAAGTTGTCTATGTCTCGTTGTCAGTGACTATGTCAATCAATAACTGACTAATAAGGTTACTATTTTTGTAATGGCTCTCCTATTTGTAATTAAGCGTCTCATAATAAATGACGATAGTGCATATTGAAGTATCATTCCTGTAGAATAAAGTAATTGGGAAAAACGAAAATGGAGCTTAAAACTGCTTTGGGATAGTGAAAAAATAGATAATAAATATTATAAGTTGTACACATTTTTGGAAACGACAATAGTAAAAAGTAGGAAAAAGCGTGGAAGTTGTAATTCCAAAGGAACATGTATCGTGGTACTAGCGTAGGAGCCTGGAGGAAGGGTTGCAGCAAACCAACCTTTGGACTTGTGACTGATGAAGTTAAAGGCCGCTGCTACACGGAGCTGGGGGATGTGTTTGAGGTCGGCCCCGTGGTAAATTCATCATCATCAGATTCATGACCAAGATTGGTGGCTGTGGCTCTCCGTTATAGCCCTTTCCCCACGCCACATTGTAAATCCTTCTCATCTGTTTTTCATTTGTTCATTGCTGTTTCTTTAGTGGTCTTCCTTCACGTTTTCCTCTCCTCATTCTTCCCTTCCGTCGTGTTTCCTTATGTTTGCCTTTCCCTCATGATTTTTCCAATCTGTTTGTTTCTTCTCTTAATATCCTTAACATTTTTCACCCTTTTGCGGAATATTTTATTTCTCACTTTGTGTATGACAAAGAGAACTGCCCTGTGTTCCGCGAATAATATTAAGGAGCCTACCTCGGTGGCGGCGGGGTAACGTCCTCGCCTACCAATCCGGAGGTCCCGGGTTCGAATCCCGGGTACGTGGTTTTTCACTCTCCACCTCGGGCATGGATGTTGTTTCTCGTCCGTGTTATCGTCAAAGTTATGTTGTTCCACCGTAATTGGCTTCGTGCCGTGTGTGGGCAACTGATTAATAAATAAAAAAAGCTTTTCTGTCGTCTTTATTCATCTCTTCACGGTCACCGTTCGGAACATAAGTCGATTCTTATGACGCGATTCCCCGTTTTAGCTCTCTCGCACTCTCTTTGAACTTTCTATGTGCTGTCACATTGAAACGTTTCCCGCAGTGTCCAGTTGGCTTCTTCGGAAGTAAACATTTGTCCTTTTTCCCACTAGCGCTTCCTGTGCCTCAAATGTTTCTTACGTCCGGCGGCCATCCGTCTTCGTCATCGGATGAAGGGTGACGTTCCCTGGGCGAAATCGAAGGGGGTCTGGGTTATAAAAACGGGAGGGATGGTGACTCGAGGGTGTATAGCAGTGAACGGCAGCCATTGGCGTTTGGTGGAACACCTAACTTCTATCGCCTTTGGCACCCTTATGTGTATCTTCTCCTGATCTTCCCCGCACTGCGGCTGTCAGGATCGCGAAAGAGTGCTATAATTAGTCGAAAGTAAAAGTTGTTTTCATTTTTGGCATTGGTATGCAGCGCGTTTAGCGATTTTGAAAAAGGGACCCGGGGTATTAAATGGAATATCGATGATCTAAGTTTGACTCGCAAATTTTTCGAATTTTATCCACGACGGTTTTGACTCGATGATGAAATTACCACACGTGATACATTTTACGGGTACTTGTGGTGCAGATCTTTCCAAGAACACTCATTCCACGCAGGCCATGTTCATCTTGTTCCTTGTCGTTGAAGGGATGACTTTTTTCAGGACCTCAACCTTTTCCTTTTCTTCTGGGTGAATTTTATCAGTGGCAGTAGAGTACTTGGATTCGCCTTCGAAATACATCTTGGATTCGAGTTCAAAACACATGTAATCTCAAGGCTAACATAAGACACTGCCTCAGGTAAATCATTGTGGGAGTCTATCGTTCCGGGGGGAAGAAAACTATCTCTGCAGTTTCCAAATGATTTTTTACTTGACACAACCATGGTTTCGTACTAGGGTTTGCATCATCAGGTGAAATTATTGGAAAAATAAGCAGTGCCTGTCATGACCTGTTAATGTAGCCCTTCTACGGAGCTATGTTAGTGTTAAATAAAAATTCATGCGGAAAATGCAGAGTTAGTCCTTTACCCCCTCCGCAAGGATGACAATTAATTTCCCCTTTACTGTATGTGGCATCCCAAGATTTTCTGTCACTCTTGAATGTTTGCATCATTTAGCAGCATTGTTTAGCCGCAGATGTCGATGTGCACCGCATGGCTTCAGACCAGAATCACCCTGCGAGGAACAGCCCCTGTATTTTTGGTCATTAGGGTTCCACGGGTGACTAAATATTAAAGGGAGAAGGCAATCTCATAAAGGTCCGAGCTGGGCGTGCATCACGAACTACTACATGCGTCACCGTTCTAGTGATTCGAAGCGCTTGGCTCTCAAACGGTAGCTGTGAAGTCGCCTGTAAACCCATGATCGCCCTTCTGGCCTCAAAGGGCCGTCAGATCAATATTTTAGGTAATGGCAAAACCCTGCTCGAGTCAAATCCGTTCCACGCCTCCTTGTTTAGTTCATAAATGCTCAAAGCGTTTCACAGCTGTGTCCGCTTCTCTGTTTGTGGTAAACGATGGCTATTACGAGGTGGTGCAATTACTGCGACGAAGTTTGGAATATGTCTGCCTCGAGGATAAATATGAGTAAACCTTTCAAAGATTTTGTGAGACTGATCGGAAGTAAAATGTCCACACAGCCTTTTAGTCGGGAAACTATCCGCTTTCTTGTTTTCCCTTTCGGAATGCATTTAAAAAATATTTACTCAACTGACAAGACTGCTTGAATATTTTGACGTATTTTTAATGGACCTTTGTTAATTAAATTCTTCGCGGAGAATAGAAAATATATTTAATTTTAAAATGATTGTAAATTATTAAACGCATAAAGATAAAAACACGATTTTTTAAATGTCAGACTTGACACATCATCAAGGGGTTAAATTTCTCCATTTTTCGAACCCTTGGATACGCTACACCATCCTCCTATATAATATGCATTCGAGTGTGGAATTATAATATTAGCTCTGGGAAAATTTTACGGTCGGATAATCATAATTATTTTATAAAATAATCAATAATAGGGAATGAGCCCACAAGAAGGGGAAGCCTTGAAATATAACTCATACATGTTCATACAGTTAGTAATGGTACTATTCATACCACTTCAAAGACCCTTAAGTAAGTTGACGGCTCTGGATTTCTCGATCCTGACTTAAATTTCACGTACACGGTTGACCTTGCGTCACATACGCCGATTCCAAGGATGGTTACTAATTCTTTTGGTGGCGGTGTGGGCATATGGACTTCATAGGCACAAAAAAAAGAGATGAGTATTACTGAACGTACTGTCTTTTATCATATTTTAAGACATGGCATCCTTTATATGGTTTTCTTGTTCTAAACTTTTGAGTCGTAGCTATATATTGTTATTTATTATCGTTGGAAGTAAAACGTCGGTCCCGCATTTAGTTGAGGAAGAGAGTTTCCAAGAGGTACGCAAGTCAAGCAAGGTTGAGAAACTCTGACGTAATCCTCAGTTGCGCTCGATAATAGATCACCAAATTTGTCACACCTGAAGTTTACGTCGCGGTGTTTGGACAATTTACATTTTCCCCCATAGTTTTTATCAAAAATAATAGATATTCTTCCTGGATTATGTTCTCCGAGAAAATTAAGCCTTCTTTCTGAAAGATGTATTTTTCACGTCTCCAATATCTCCAAGGGGTTCCGAGCCGCGATAAATTGCACCCAAGAGGAGAGCGTTGGTTAATTCATCCTGAGCTGGTGGCATGTCACGGAAGGGCAATAAAGTTCCCGCCATGAGAAATAGTGAAAAAATGATGATACGCCCACAAACAAAATCATAAAGTATGTCTATTTGTCTAGTGTTCCTGGAGTACTGAAAAACCGAAAATTAGTTTTGCGGGATGATCAATGCGGCAAGTGAGGAAAATGGTAGTATAGAAAGCGTCAGCACGCACGATACTAGGGTTTTTCATGAATACACGGAAAGCACAGACTTTCCGTAACCAGCATGCGAATCAAAACCAACGGAAATATTGATAGTATCATCAAATCAATGAACATTTGCTGCAATCCGGCCCTGCCGGTGAATCCAATAAGCATCCATATTATAGCCTAGAGTCTTACTCTCGAGTGAGTTTGCTTTATCGGGGAAAATAATTGATGAATTGGATCACGGCAGCAGGGGCATGGGAGTCGAGAAAAATGAAAACTTAAAAAAAAATAAGTCGCATTCCATAGAATTGTATTCTCACGGCACTACTAGTTTCGCTGCATAGGTGCCGTAATCAGGTAGTAAAAATTTTACCATGCATAAATAGATATAAATACCACCCTTCGAAGCCAAGACTCCTATCTCCATCCAGTCATTTGGTTCATCACCTTTTACCAAGACGTCCCCTCCTCCGAAACCATTCCACCCCCCGCCAAAGAGTATTTATATGCATGTACACGCGATGAAATCTTTTCTATCTGATGATGACGCCTATGCGTAGTAGAAGTATATTTTTATTCCTAGGGTGCATCGTCGGCCATGTTCATTTAGCACCTCTTTGTATCATAGAAAAAAAAAACCCATTTGGACAAACACAGCACCCATCACCTGTTCAGGACTCGAACCCGCGACCTTTGGGTTAGGCGGCGAGCGCGCTACGTCCAGGCCGTCATCCAGACGCCTATTCAGTCAAAACTAGTCGTACCGTGGGAATAAAATTGAGTGGAATAAATTATCTTAGTGTTTTAAATTATCATATTCCTGTGAACATGAATTTCTACATAGTTCAGTCTAAAACCATGTAGTATAGCAGAGTTTAGACTGGTGAAAACAAAACCAACCACGGTATTCAACCCGAGGGTTGGTATGTTAAGTGAGAGTAGAGCTCACTTAGTACTAAGCCCATGGCGTGTGGAAATTCACACATCATGGTATAGGGGCCAGTTCCTGAAAACAAAATGATGATGAATGAAGGGTAATCTACCGGTTAAGGTAGGTTTTTGATGAGCATTAGCTTAGGTTGACCGCTTAACATCTAAATATAATCCCTCTTCAAATCTGCATATTTGCCACCCCCTATTCTGTCCAAAATCCCTATTCCCTTCCTACCCCTACCCCGCTTACCTAACATTCTACCCTCTATTACAACCTTCAATAACCCATTGCCTCTGAGTACCCCTTCCATCCACCTCTCCTGTCTTCAATTTGATCTCTCGCAGCAAACGCCTGTCCTCCCATACCATTCTCAAAACTTCTTCATTCGTTTTTCTCTCTGTCCACCTGGCCTTCTCCATCCGTCGCCAAACCCACATTTCAAAAGCCTCTAACCTATGCTCATCATCCTTCCTCATGGACCAGGTTTCGGATCCATATAGTGCTACGCTCCATATTAGAGCTTTTACTAATCTTTTCTTCAAATCTTTATTCAGTGTCCCTCTCACTAGCACTATACACTAGCTACCCTATTATCTCCTAGCTTGTAGTCATATATCATTAGGATCTCTAATCGTACAAGGAAAAAATTACCTTTTATACTGTTAAGAACGGTCGAGTTAGATGGCCCCATTAGAGTGAGATAGAGTGGGCATTAGAGATGGGCGATTTCAAAGAATAAATCGATTCGACCAAATCGAATCGTATTGTGTGAATCGATTCGTTCGAAAAATCGGACCCCCTAAATCGATTTGAATAACATCATTTGAATCGATTCGAATCGGAAACGTAACTGAATCGGAATCGGAATGGAATAGAACCGGAAAGGAAACGAATCGAATCAGAACCGGATCACGATAATCGATTCAAAAAAATCGCGAATCGTATTAAAATAATCGATTTCCGAGTAAATCGAGTCGGAATCGCCCATCTCTGGTGGGCACCATTAGATGGAATAGTCGCATATCGGTTGGAGGTTAGAGAAGTGCGGAAGGAGGAGTATAAAAGAGCGGAACGATAGCGGACGGCGAAGGCGGTGTGCGGGAGTGTTGTGTGTGAAACGGTGCCTGCATCTGTAGCGGACGGATACGGCGTCTGTTGTAAGAAAGGCGATAACGTAAAAGAGAGAGAGAAAAAAAGCACCGGAGTTATTCTTTTAGTAAGATCCCTAACCCAACCCGGACCGAATCGTAACCAATACTTATCTGTTCGACAGTCTATCTCCCTAATTTAATGTAAGTGATCTAATCTACCGTAGTGTGTCGGGGTTTGTAATATATTTTTTTTAATTCTCCGCTGGCTCCCCCTTATTGCTCTGAAGTGTCATTTTTCACACGCCTGTGAGCTTAACACTCAAGTCAGCTTTATACTCGTCTTTAAAAATAGCCTTAGGGACGATTGCCTATGGTAAGGATTTTAATTATTCGAAAAATTTATAAATTTCACTGTGTCTCTGCGTCATATGAAGAGCCATAAATACGCATATTCCAGAGTTCTTTTAGTCGTTCTTCATTTTCTCCAGAAACGCTGTTGTTCTTCATCCGCGGCCAAATTTTCTGCTAAACCGATTTTGTTGCAAAACGTATCCATTAGACGGAACACCGAGTTAGAATCCGAGTTCCCGCGCGAGACGTTCCATTCTGAACTATTTTGTAACGAAGGGGTTCCGTTCCCCGGGCAAAAACTTCGCCGGCAGCAGTGGGGAACTCCCGAATCGCGAGTTTCAAATAGATTGTAGTGGTTAATTAAATGGACTCAGTGGTTGGCATTCGAAGTCAAGGCGAACGCGGGAGGTCGGTCGAGCGCAATCCCACTGTGTAGGTATCAGGCCAACACCTCAGGCGAGTAGCACCAGGGTCCAGGCATTTAGCAAATGGTGCAAAAGAAGCAGTCTCTATAAGTGCCGACAGCAAAAAAAATTGGATCGAAATTGTTGCACGGGTTGGCCGAAAAAAGCTGTTCGCACGATTGGATAAATGTTTTGAGGTAATACGCAACTATTGTGAAAATAGGTATCTTAATTAAATACTTTTTGTCTGACAATTTTGTTCTTGATTGTGCGGCCACTGTATAATGTCGGGCGTGACTTACTTTAACATCTACTTCCTTACCGGGACACTAACTCTCAGGAGTCTTTGTAACTTCTTCACCGGTAAGGTAACCTTCTAGCTTCCTTGTCGACGAATGAGTCTCTGTAAATAGTGTCACTCGGGATAAGAAGGCATCCTCCAGCAAATGCAAGCAGAGTGCTCTTAGGGGTATAGGTGTAAATCACTCCTTGGTCTGGGAAGGCGAAACTTCTCCAATCATCCTATAAAGTCTGAAGAGCCAAAACCAAGTGCAAGCAGCATGGAGATGGAGATAAAGGGAAAAACCTTTTGAAAATCCTTTCGGATGTATATATCAGGGCGTAACCAGGTAGGGATGCATAATAATACTCACCGTGACTGCAAATAAGTTAAAATGTAATGAAACTGGAAACCGGAATGAAATATCCAGAAGAGGTTTATCCTGTCGCCAATCAGGTGAAACTCGCGAGTGCCATAACAAAAAAACAACTTTGTGGTTGAACTTGGAAGTGTTCAAACTACATCTCCTCAGAAAAATTCTTTCAAAGATCTGTTAAGTTAACATTTATTTATCAAGTTATTTCTAAAGGTAATCCGTTCTAATGTCACATAGTCGGAATATAATATCATAAAAAATTCTCTAAATGCCTCTGAAATAAAATCATCAACTCGCGTACTTCAAAGTGCTGAAGACGGAATGGGGGAATTTAATTAAATATAAGAGTATCAATGCTTGCAAAGATTACATATATTAGTTATAATAGAATTGTCATAGGATGTAAGTTTTAAAAATGGACCATAGAAGTTTTAAAAAATGACGAAAAAAGGGAAAAATATTATAAAATAATTTGTAAAATATAACTCGAGGGTAAGAAAAATAGGTCGGTTGGAAGTGCAAAAAGACAGGAAAAGGATAAAAGGTGTCGGAAAAAAAATAAACCTGGAACGATATACGAAATAATAACACAATTGGTGTTCTATGAACAGCGATCATAATATTCGCATTGTTTATCAAGAAAAAAAAATTCACCTTACAGTGAACTTAATATGATGTACATGTGGTACGTGTTTCATTGATTTAACTCGAGTTAAGCGTCAGCGGCCGTCGTCGTAAGTTTAAATTTATTCAGCTCGCCTCTCGCTTGATGATAACGATGATTAAAAAGAATGAGAAAAATATATTTCCACGAAGATTCGCATGTACACCGCCACCAACAACAGGAAAAAGTCATGTGGGGTTACTTTTTGACTACAAGGATAATTAGGAATTCGATTCACAAATGTTTTGCGAGATATTCAGCGACAGCATGGTGTGCAAACGTGCATTATCTTGGTGCGACACCAAGTTGGTCATACTAAGAAATACCATGAAAAACATTTTCATTGGACATTAGGTAATACTGTGATCCAAGGGCAATGCTGACAACTTTATAGAAGCTAACATTAGATGAGTACCCCTACCCCGCATTGCTCCGGACTAACATTTTAAACCTTTTCTTTAAATAGTCCCCTCCTAACGCAAATAAACAGAAATGCTGATGAGTATGAATTTTATAAAAATACCTTTTTTCTGAAATCTATCATACGATCAATCGTACACAGAAAGTGGTAATGGATGGTTGGTTAATTAATTATTTACGGTACTGTTTTAATAGGACGATAAAAATCTTTAAAGATATCCCTCTAAAATCCCCCATATTCGATCTACATTGCGAATTCATAAGTTTCTTATGACGAGATACGGCTTTGGACGAATGAATCAGGGTGATGAAATCTCTCCTGCCTCATAAATCGGAATGAAACCTCATGTTATTGATACGAGAGTTCCCGGGCGTTTGTTATTGACGCCCGATAAGTCACCGCGGGAAAAAATAGTTGCGGGGAAATGACACATGGGATGGCGAATAAATCTTTCAGGCGTGAAAGAAAAATTAAATTTTTTCCCTTAAAATAAAATCTTTGGTGCATGAATAATAAAAATTTATATAATTGATTGGCATTTAAAAAATGTTTATGACGTTAATGCTAAACGTAAGTTTCAAGTTAATGGGACCAAAATAGAAATAGAACCAAGATTTTTGTAAACCTAGAGTTGATTATACTGTTCGCAAAAAATTATTTATAAATGCCATTGCCATTCGTAAGACATTTTTTCATAAAATTATTACTGAAGAAGAAATATACTTTTTTATTCTTTTCATTGGTGAACAGGATACTAAAATGGATAACCCCGTTCACCGCCACGGTTTATTAGCTTTGTAGCTGGTCATTCATCAACACAGAAGGTGGCTGCATGATCACGTACGATAGTTATTGAGTTGTGAGAACATGAGCGAGAAATCCGGTTGTGATACACGCGTGGGTTATTTACTAAGGTCGATAGGTTCACCTATTAAATAATAAAATATTTACCTATTATTCGGGCAATATTACACGACAAATTTGCTTGAATACTTGGTGAAATTTATACAGAAGATTTTCACATTCCATTGTTAAATATCCGCGGCTAGCGTTTAACATAAAGTAAGGAATATTTTAAAAACAATATATAGACACAACACGCACAAAAAATACTGACACTTATTTACATAAAATATTTCACTGTGAAGTTTCTTTACTTTTTATTTTGAGCATTATTCTAAAGCCCATGGAAACAATCCATTTTCAACGCCTCGTGAAAACGATCTTTTCAACTCTTTATATGCATATATTCCTGCCACCCCGCCTCTCCATCTTATAACCTTCCGATACCACAGCACGCGAAAGAACATAACACGACATTCAACCT
>WURS02016050.1:0-12156 GCA_011762765.2 Rhinocypha anisoptera | reverse complement strand
GGGGTGGAGGGGGGCAGAGCTACGAGAAAATTCCGCAGCCTGTTACCAACAAACATCAATCCCGTAATAATGCGAGTTTCCTAAATTGCAGGGATAGGGTACGACGGGCAAGTTAATGGAGAATGAGAGGGAGGAGGAAATGGAAATTAAGTTCGGGGAAAAGAATTATTTCATTGCGACTTGAGTTAAAGACTTTAGTCGGATGAAATACGAACATTAAGATGGGGTAATTGCCTTTAAACGCACACTAAATGAATGCATGAATTTTTCCACCACTTACATAGACACGATTATCAGTCTTCGCAAACTAGAAACCATGAGAGAAAAATCATAGAGAGGATTAAATGAAGGTTCTACGGTATATCTACGACTATCACTAAACAGATGAGCTGAACCTGTTAATGAATGAGGTAATGCCTCGTTACGGCGTTTCTTGTTATTTTCGCGTTGGACAGCATGAGCAACTTAAAGACATTAAATTGACGATTTGAGTGAGTTAAAATTTCAAAACTTTACACGACGGCCAAAGCAATTAAAAAGAACACGATAAAAGTTTTATCTGTGACATTGTGGAAAGTATATATGTATTACTGTGACGACAGAACAGTCTTTGGGATGATTACTCTGGTAGTGAAGGCGCTGCTGGTAATGCTTTTGGCCAAAGAAAACCGGTTAAAATCTTCATGAAAAACTTCACGGTAAAATAGATGGTTATATCGTTATGCCATACTTTCGTTAAAGAATAAATTAATGGAAAAACAATTCCTTCATTTAGTGGAGATGAAATAATTTTTGAGCGATGGAAACAATTGATTCCTAGGGGTCTGAAAAAGATTATGGGAATTTTACTAGCCCATCATATACCACTTTGGCAACGAGGAGGAGGAGGAGAAACGAATAAAAAGATCGATGTGTTGATTTATTGAAACCCAAAGCCAGGAGTGTTGTAAAGGCACTAATTGTAGGGGGTAGATTCACAAGGGATCAGCGAAGTTATCACATTAAAGCAGCGGAAATTTAACCGAACAAATGAACTTCCACAGCGTAAAGAAGTAAGGAGGCGATCAAGGAAATTGCAAACTCGACAACAAAGCCCGGGTCGAAAACAGGTAGCCATTACCAGTCCCGCCAAACAGGCCAACTATTTTATAGCCAAATTCGAAAGTTTCACCGTAACATCTTGATGCGTCATCAGAAAGTTCGGGAGGACTATAAAATTAAAGTGTCCACGTTCCATCGGAAAGAAAAGCCTCGCCATAAATTCAACATAATTGGCGACAGACTGTATGCAGTCCGGAAGTTGAAGGGGGAAAAAAGATGACGGAATTGAAACATCGTGGAAAGCACGGATTTGGCGCGTGCATGTAACATATATGGAGTAAATCATCCACTTACGTTCTGCCAAATTCGAGCGGGAAATAGAAAGAAAAAAAAAGAAAAAGAAAAAAATTAGCTCAAACGAGCAGGGGAAAATAGGCGCCATAGCTTAAGCACCACTCCCCTACGCTAAAAATCCACGAGAGTACATTTAAAAAAAAAGAGGAAATGGAACGGGACGGGTGGGTTTGGGAAACTGAAAAAGGGAGAAAACGTTAGGTTGTGAGAACGACGAGATTCAAATCAAAAGACGCCCAGAGGAACGTGAGAGATAAAAGGGGAGGGAGAGAGAGAGAGAGAGAGAAAGAGAGAGAGAGAAAGAGAGAGAGAGAGAGAAAGAGAGAGAGAGAGAGAGAGAAAGTTGGAGAGAGAAAGAGAGTAATAGAGAGAGAGAGAGAGAGAGTGGCCCAAAGTGATGCGTAAGAGTACTTTGCATGTTGATGCCAATTTACATACATATATTTCATTACACCATCTCATCACATCTTACCCAAAAGTGAGAAATGTGTCTAAGAAATGAAGAGATAAAGAGAGAAAGAGAGAGAGAGAGAGAGAGAGAGAACATACCAGAAGTGTTCGTTTAAATGTACCAAATATTTCATGTTAGAGAGCGAGAACGAGAAAGAGGGGGAGAGAAAGAAAGAGAGAGAGAAAACAAGAAAAAGCGAGAAAGTAAAACGAAATGCTTGATTCCTTGATTTAATTTGAACCATCAACATGACTCACATCACATTAACGAATCACGTTTTACGTTTCTATTTTGACTTAAGTAAGAAGAATATGGTAAATCAGTCATTTTGATATTAAATATGGAATAAAAAAAGTGTCTCTAAGAGAGAGAAAAAGAGAGAGAGAGAGAGAATAAAAATTGAGAAAAAGCGTCAAAAGTATGTTAGCTTCATAGGAAAAATTCTTTCTTGTTGATGTAGGGAGAGATAGAGAGAGAGAGAGAGAGAGAAAGTGAAATAGGGGGAAAATTTAAAATTAAATTCTATCCTCAATCGCTTCTCTACCCTTCTTTTTCGACATTCCCTCTCTCTCGAGTTATGTATTTATATACCTTTGAAATCGGGTTTTTCGTGTATTTGCACTCTGTGCCCTTTCCTGTTTTCTTATTCACTCACTCTAAACTATAATTCTTCATGCCAAAGCATCTCGTTCTCTCTCTTACTCTCATACTCACTCATTCACCCAAACTTTTAAATTATTTATAATTCTAAAAAACGAACTCTCGATTCGCTCACTTGCCAGGCCAAGAATGAGAGAGTGATAGAGAGAGAAAGAGAAAGAGAGAGAGAGAGTGGGGGAGAGAGAGAAAGGGTACTCACTTGGGGGAACCCTTTTTTTCCACTTTGCCAAACATACTCCGACTACTGGAGCAAATGCAGAGCACACTACAAACATTCATCTTTTATCTCTCTTGCTCTCTCTGTTTCTATTTTTCTTCTTGAATTTTTTCCCCGTTTCAAAAACGACAGCAGAAATTTTCTTACGGTGAAATATAATCGCATTGAATTCTCTCTCTCTCTCTCTCTTTCTTGCTTTCAATTTTTTATTTATCGTTTTCTCCGTCTCTCTTTCTAACAACTCAAGTAAGGATGCATTAATTTTGCTATTTGCCAAAGTGCATCTATTAGCATATACACATAAATAAATAGTAGAAGGAAAAAATGCATTTAAAAAATTCGATTAAAACTTTATATTGCATTAATTGATTTAGTAGAAAAGATAGAAAAGCTGAAATTAATATTAGTTAGACAAAAAGCTTAATTAGGATTCATGTCTTATAAAAACTTGTCAATTGTGCAAAGATTAAATTATTAAAACTTCTTATTGACAGTTGTGATATATTTAAATATGTATGTTGGAAGTGCAAATTGAAAGCAATGCATTAAGCCAGTGTGAAAAAAACATGACGCTGCGCACTTACCTTTAAAGTATAGATTTTCTTAATTATTTCCAAAATTGAGTAATGCTAGTCTAAATACTTTATACTTTATATTGCTCTAATTTATCATTATCTTTTTAATTTAATTAAAATTGTATATTAAAAAATTGAAGAACTTAGCTAAACTCTAGGTTATTTTAAGATCTAACTATATTGCTAAAATTGAACTTATTTTACTATTCACTTTACAACTTTAACAATTTGGTTATTTTAAATATGGCACTAAATTTAATCAGCATTTATGTTTGGGAACTTTCTCATGCACTGGTTTGTGTTGCGACCACTTTCAAGACTAATAACATAAATCAGTATATAAGAAAGTTTCCAAACATTAATAATGAATAAGTTTAGAGCCTTGTTTTAGATTATCTTTATTAGTTAATAAATCAAAATTTATATTTAAGTTATTTACCAAAATATAAATAAATAACAAATAAACTTACCCCAGGTTCGGGACACGAGTTGACACTGCCCGCAATGTAGTCCATGTTACGCGAAAACACACTTCCATTGTAGCACAAATGAATATTCTCGGCAAATCTCTGTTCGATGTCGGCTAGGGGAAAGAGACACAGAGCCGACTTGCCACCAGTAGGTCGGTGGGTGTGGTCCGAAGAGGTGGAGAATACGCCCAGCAGTACGGGAGCACCACGTTCCACGTGTAACTCGGTGGCAAGGTCCGAGCCCGCGTTGACCAGCACCGCATCTTGCAACAAGTTAAAGTGTTCGATCTGCTCGGGTCCGGGTCGCGAGCGGTATCGATGGTCCCGCTGGGCGGGCATGTAGTTGACACACTCCAGTGTCATCTCGGTGTAGCTGTGAAAACCGGCATCGGAAGCGCAGACCCGCGCCAACCGTGACACGTAGCCCAGTTCCTCCTGAGCCCTTAGGTAAGAACGTCGTTGCACTTGGGCAAAGTAGACATAGTCGTTGGCTTGAAATCCGTACACATAGTGCATCACAAAGTAATCCTTGAGATGACTGGAGATGTCCACCCGTGCACTGTCCGCAAAGCTACGGTCGACAATTTGGAACAGTTTTGGTCCGTCGTCCAGGGTTCGGCCTGAAATAGCCGGAACCATGTCACGGTAAGGTCCGAGTCGAGTGTCGGTAGCCCCGACAAACAGAATTGGCGTAGGTTGCACTCCAAAGTATCGGGTCATGCCAATAAACGCAACCGTAGTAGAGTTATCGTCATTTGCAGTAACCGCAGTAGGGACTAATTCTTCGTGCCACGAGATATTTTCCAAACTATGCCGCTGACACGCCCCTTGATGAACCGAGCCGCAAACGATCAACTTGCGAGCATACGGATCGGCGAGTAGCACCTTGTTCACATTGTTAGTGGTTTGAATCAGATTCGGCTCGACAGCATCGGTGCAGTCACTCGGTGGACAGTAGGGACTGTCTCGCACCGGTCCAGTTCCTACCAGACTCTTCACCCGAAGTGTGTCACCGTTTAGCTGAATCAACTGATTCACCGCACCAACGTAGATATCACCATTCATCGGTCCAATGGCGATATGGGTAAAGTTGACACTCTTGTTCGCGGTGTGGTATGTCAACGTGCCATCGGGTAGATTTGGTTGCGAATGGGAACGTTTTCGGTGCGAGTGTCGGATCGAGTGTTGGTGCCCACCGGAAGTGACTCCGGGTGAAACCAGAGTCTGGTTGACTAGAGCGACCACATTACTGCTGGACCGGTAAGACGGTTCGAACAGGTGTGCCGAGGAGAGACCAGAAAGGGATATCAACAACAGGGAGAGAGTGATGCCCAGAAGTGGACTTAAATTGCTCATGCTCCGGTGAGGCGGTGGCACCACGGGAGCCAGATTGCGATAAGCACCCATGGTTTTGGTGGTGATTCGGCGGCGATGAGGTGGAAGCGATGTGGTCATTACGAGAACATTATTCTTCCAATGGCATCAACCAATCATCAAGATAGTAAAATTTTTGCAAAGTGGTGAGTTGAAGTGGAATCACAGTTGAGAACTGACTTGACTTGAACCTTGGCACCGGGCTCAAATGCTAGTAGGTGGAGTGCCACTCGTCACCCTCCATCGTGCTCCATTGAGCACTTGCAAGAGAGAGAGAGAGAGAGAGAGAGAGAGAGACAATGAGAAGATGAAATGAGAGAGAGAGAGAGAGAAAGAGAAAAATGCGACAGGTGTGACTCTTCACCAAACGATGCTCATCGACGCGTGGCCATCAAAAACGCATCACCAACACCACCTGTAATCAGAATCAACAAACACACAATTGGGATTAATAATAATAATAATAATAATAATATAAAAGTAAATAACAAATACCAAAAGTATATATATCCCATATAGAATCATGTTTGAACCTATTTTTCAGTTTAGTCAAACACACACAAACAAACAAACAAAAAGACAGACAAATTACGACTATGTAATATAAAGAAGAGAGAACAATGAAAAGCAAAAGCATAACATTAAACACTTGACAAGTTCGAGTGAAAATAGCACACCAGAAAATCAAATGTCAAACGGAGCAAAATTGTTTCGATTTGTTATCTGATTTGTTACAAATTACAAGCTTTTAAACTAAATTTGCTTATTTTCTAGTAAACATTTTACTTGTATAAAGGTAAATATAATATATTAATAAAGTTATATAATAAATATAACTTTTATTTAGAGTGTAGATTTATTTTAGTAGGTTTTAGTAGGTATTAAAGTAGCTTTCTTATTTTTGTTGAAAAGTTTAAATGAGTTTCATAATTTACCAAAGAACTAGAATAACAATTAGAAAAAAAGTATGGTTAAAAACAACTAACTTTTTCTCTTCTAAGTGCACATTAGTCAAAAATGAAAAGAAATCGATCTTCTTTTTCAATGTAAAATATGCTTAAAAGTTGAAATATTTCATTTATGTTTTTTTGACTTTTAAAGAGACGACCAAAAATAGTATGAGAATGCAAGCTATTATTCATTTTTTTGTTTGAATATTCAACACACGCTATGCAATAAGTCAATTTAAATATATTATTATTATTATAATTAAGAAAGAAGAATAAGTCCAATTAATTAGTTTGTTTTGACAACTGTTTAAACAACTATATATATAAATATTCAAATAAATGAGTGAGTGAGGTCTTAAAGAAAAGAAAATTACTTCCTATTGTACAATACCTAGAACAAAAATGTTTAATTATTAAGTATAAGAAAAATTATGTAATAAAGTGGAAAATTTTGTTTAGAGACTATTTTTCTATGTTATTATTTAGTGTGTCGCAAAGTTGTGTCAAAAATAAAAAGGTTCGAGTTAAAGTTAATAACAGAGTTTGAGTTGTTTAGATTGAAGCAACTTTAAGCCACTATTAAAACCTTCACCATTAAATTAGTTTTGTGTTCCTTAAATATAGAGAAAGAGAGTTTGAGAGTTAAGAAATGCAAGAGAGAGAGAGAGAGAGTGAGTGAGAGCGAGAGTAAGAGGAAGAGAAAGAGAGATAGAGAGAGAGAAAGAGAGAGAGAGAGAGAGAGTAAAAGTGAGTGAAAGTCAATCATCAATCGATCACGGCACATGTCACGCGTGTCCGTCGTTTAAGCCAAACACTAACTACAGATCGATTTGCAATTTGCCACCCACACCGAATGAGAGAAATAGAGAGAAAGAGAGTGGAGAGTGGGAAAAAGATTAATTTGAAAATATATATAGAAAGCTTAATATATAAAATATAAATAAAAGAGTATAGTTAATTTTTAAAATTTTCCAAAATTAAAATCTCGTGATAAATTATACGTTAATCAAAAATATATTTATATTAATTTTAAAAATATTTCTGCTATTTAATCTCTTATATATATTAATGAATTTTATGGATTTTCTATTTTCAAATTGGTTTTAATGTTCTGTCATTTTATTCGTTTTCTGTCACACATATTTGTACTGTGGGAGTTACGCTACTTCTACCTGTGTTTAATCGATTCAAATTTATAACTCTTGTTGTTGTTATTCGAATTTATCACTAAATCAAATTCAAAGTTCCTAATTGGAATTTTTCTGCATAACTTTTCCAATTTTCAATCAATTTAATTTTTCTTTAACTTTGACTTTATTTTAGATTATTTTTTCTTTTGCAATGCAATACACGTTATATATAAAATGTAAAATAAAATAAGCTGTAAAAATGAAATTAATCTTGATTGATATGAAAAATATTAGAAAAAATCAAAAATAAAAATATATAAATAAAAAGTAAATGAATAAGAGAGAAGAAGAATAAATGAGAAATAAAAGAAACAGACATATCGATCCATACACAAAACCACAAATCGAATCGCTTTGTACTGGAAAAGTAGTAGTAGTAATAATAATTGTACTAGTAGTAGTAGTATTTTTTTGTTTCTTCTTTGTTTCGTGTTTTAATTGTAATTAATTTCATTCCAGCCCACACACAGAGCGAAAGAGAAAAATAGAGAAAAAGAGAGAGAGAGAGAGAGAGAGAGAGGGAGAGAGAGAGATGGAAAAAAGAAAGAAATGACACAATCGATCCATAAAAGTCAAAGTTTTGCCTTGTCTATCTAGTCAAGTCAAAGGTCTATCGTTTTGTACTTGTTAGAGAAAGGGAGAGAGAGAAAGAGAAAGAGAGACTGTAAAATTTTAACAACTTTTGATATTTTCAAGAGGGGAAAGACCTACTCAAAACGTTTATAAGTATAATTTATAAGTATAATTTTTTTGTTTAAACTTTTTTTCTTAGTCATAGGAAAACACTAATTATGTTTAAAATATATTTATATATGTTAATTATTATATAACATAGTAAAAAATTAAATTGATTTTGATGTACAGTTTGCAAGTTTTAAATTTAATTTTTGGTATCAGAATTCGAATAAAAACACAACAAAATAAATTCGAATTTGGTAAAAATTTAAAATTTAACCCAAAAGTTAGATTCGAATCTGGTTAGAATTCAAATCAAACTGCGCATTTGAAAATTAATATTTTAAGTTTGCAATTTAGATTTAGAATTAAAACTTTAAATTTTTTAAAATTTAAAAAAAATTAATTAATAAACTCAAACAATCTTACAATTTCCCTAAATATTTATATAATCAATCATACTTAATCAATCAATTTCCTTCTCTGATAGATGAAAGCAAGTCTTAATCCGGCTTTAACAAATATGACGATGATTGCTTTCTCTCTCTCTCTCTTTCTCACTCTCTCTCTCTTTCTCTATTGCTCTCTTCATCCCCAAAAATGGTTAATTATGACCCAGTGCGTGAGTCAATCAGAAAAAAAATTTCAATTTTTCCCCGAGTCACAAAGATTCATTTGTCTTACTTTAATCACTTTTAACTAATTCTCTAATACTATATATATATAAATTAATCAAAAAATTAATTATCAAACCAGAACACGCTTTTTTATTGATTTTTTTGAATTTATCACTTTAACATAAATTGAAATTTGTTTACATATAAATAAATATTTTCTATTTTTTCAAATATATCTCAACCTTATTATTGATAATGTATGTGTATGTGTGTGTGTTTACTTAATTAATTAATTTTGTGTCTAATTTATCAAAGAAAGAAAGCGTGAGATAACCTCACATGAAGTTGCTCAGGGTTTGAAAGATTAATAGAGAAATGGAGATAAAGTGAGAGAGAGAGATGAGAAAATCCGTATAATAATTATCATGATTCTTGCCTAGCATTATCATCATCATCATCAACAACAACAACATATGTCATTGAAAACCGGCCAAGTTTGTTTTGAAGAATCCATGTGTTTATCATATCTTTCATATCCCTTCAGTTTAAACCTCTCTCTCAATTTTCTCTCAATTATTTTAATTTGTTCAAATGATATAGAGAATTGAGAATGAGAGGAGGATGATGAGAGATAATGATTGGTTAATCTATAGATATATGGGAAAGTTGAAAAGATTAAACAAGAAATGAAACAGATAATAGGAGAGAGAGAGAGTTAGAGTAGGTATTGGAAAGGGAAAATTTATGAAAAGTTATTTTGAGTGAGTGATTGGTAGAGTTAGAGAAAGTGGGGAGGCAAAATTTAGAAAGGGAATACAAAAAAATTATAGGTAAAAAAGGGAAAAATTAGAAAAAAGAGAAAGAGAGAGAAGGAAAAAATTGAGAGAAAAGGAGAAAGAGAGAGAGAGAGAGAGAAAGAGAAAGAGAGAGAGAGAGAGAGAGAGAGAGATGCTAGTAAATGGGTAAAAAATGGAAAAATGAATAAGAGGGAAAGGGAGAGAAAAATTGAAAAGAAGAGAGATTCAAGTTTGTGAGAAAGTGAGAAAAAGGGAGAGAAAAATTAAGAGAGAGAGAGAAAGAGTGGGAAAAAGAGTGAGAGAGAGTGAATAAATAAATGAGAAAAAAAGAAATAGAGAAGGAAAAGAAGAGAGAGAAATGCGAGTGAGTGGAAGAAAGAGTGAGAGAGGGAGAGAAAGAGAGTGAGAAAGATAGAATAAGAGAAAAAGAGAGAGGGCGAGAAAAAGAAAAAGAGATTGAGGGAAAGAGAGTAGGGGAAAGTGAATGAGAGAGAGTAAGAGAGAGAGAGAGTGAGAGAGTGAAATAAGATGAATTGTGCGAATCAGGTGTGCAACAGGTGGGCAATCACTTGCCTCTGGTCTGGTGGCATGTGCCAATTACACCATCACCCGCTCACTGCCCCAACGATTACCCTCCACTAGACCCATGTTTTCTTCTCTCTCTCTCTCTCTCTCTCTCTTTCATAATCACTCTCAAAATAGCGTATGTTTTTTCAATTAACTTCAAGGTAGGATGATGGAAGCTACAACATATATATATACATCATCATCCAAGACATATTTCTCTCTCTCTCTTATTTATTCTCTTTTCAAATATGACTCACTCACTCACTCTCATAAATGGGGTGGGCAAAATATAATTTATGATGATGATTTCCCCCCTCACAAAGAGGTAGGTAAAAAGAGAGATAGATAGAAGCCGTACGGATGCTACGTTTTGGACACACAAAGACAAATGTGTGTAGATGTTTTGCTAGTGTGGGGTTTGAGAATTTGAAAGTTAAAGAAAAGAGAAAGAGAGGAAGAGCCAGAGAAAGAGAGTGAAAGAGAGATGAATTTTTAAGTGTATATAAAGTTCAAAATGATGATGATGATGATGATGAGGAAAAAGTCTGGAGACCACATGGCGAGCGTTTTTTTAGCAAACTGTCTCGTATAACTTCGTTGGCGGCAAAAGTCGCCGGCGGTTTTCAAAGGTCAAAGGTCAAATTGATCAACATTATTGGGCCGTGTGGGGAGAGAGAGAGATAGAAAGAGAGGGAGAGGGAGAGAGAGAGAGAGAGAGAGAGAGAGTGAGAGAGAGGGAGAGAGAGTAAGAGGTCCCTAATGATAGAGAGATAGAGAAAATGTGCCGTGATGTGGTCGTGAGGGTGGCAACGTCAGATTTTTTTTGTTCGTTGAAGATTGACTCTCTTGAAACCTACCACCAGTAGAGCGTGGCTAGACGGGACCACTTTGTGTGAGCCTGTCCCGGTGGCCTCATCGAACCATGCTTAAACCGATTTTTGGGGGAAGAGGGGGTAAAAATCACAATGGAGAGAAAGAGAGAGAGAGAGAAAGAAAGAAGGAGATGGAGATAGCAAGAGAGAGAGAGAATAAAACATGAATGAATATGTGAGTGATTGAAAGATGAAGAGAGTAAGTGAATAAGAGAAAGAAAGGGAGAAAGAGATAAAAAGAGCAAGAGGGAAAGAGAGAGAGAGAGAGAGAAAGCAAGAAAGAGGAAGAGAGAGAGGGAGAGAAAAAAATGAATAAATAAGTGAGTGAGTGAAAGAGAAAGAGAAAGTGAGAGAGAGTGAAGGGAGTAAAAGAGAGAGAGAGTGTATAAGCGATAAACTTGACAAATTCCACACTTACACAGACACAAAAGCTACCTGTTTCACCTACCCCAAGGTTTAATTAGTTTTCTTCCCCGCTAAGAGCTTTGCTTGATTAGAAGACTTGCCAAAAATTCCAATTGTTTATATAATTAATTATTATTATATATATTGGAAAATTGTTACTGGAGAAAGATCAATTTTGTTTGTGCTAATTTTGAAAAGTTTCAGAAAGTTTATGTGATATAAAGAAATTTTTCTCTCCAAACAGTAGCTTCTCCTTCCTTGAGGTAGACCACCATTTGGGAGAAGACTCTTCACCTTCCCATACACCTCTACGACCCTTCACCCTCCCATACAGTCCTTCATCAAATTTTCAACCAATCTCCACCATCCATCATCTTTCCTTGGACAGACAACACATCTCCTCCACACCACTTCGTCTCTTGGACTTCCATCGCATTTTCCGTCGTGATTTCAGCTTCTTAGGCGACCGTTCAGCTTCCTCCAGCTTGGATCGTCATCTCTTTGACCTCTACGCATCAACCCCGTATTGATTCAGCCCTCCACGAGCCCACACGCGCCGCCACACGCCGCCGCGTCTCCTCACCTTCCAATCTAGATGTGCACCATTTTCGGCACCTCCTCATCTCACTACCCATATATTCAACATCCTGGGAGTCTGGTCTATCATCCCACATTTTTCGATCATCGACCGGAGTTCCCACTCGTCCACGCGCTGCCGTGGCTTCTCGGTTTCCAGTAAATTATGGCGTATTCCGACGACCCCTCAGCTCCCCAGAAGTAGATCTAGACTCCCCAGGTCCAGATCTACCCATTGGTGTGCTCAGATCTCATTTCCGAGATGGTTGACCGGAAGACTCACCGAAAAATTAACATTTTCCGGCGAGTTGTGACGTTTCGTATTCCGGGAATTCCATTGGTCAGTTGCTGGTCGCACCATATTG
>WURS02016030.1:0-12156 GCA_011762765.2 Rhinocypha anisoptera | reverse complement strand
GACTCACCCGAGACTTTTGCAATCATCCGAGGCTTATTTTTATTATTAGGACCAATGAAAAATCCGACGAGAGGGTTTGTAGCCCCCAAGCCGGTGGTTCGCCGGAGCTCCGTCAGCCGTCGCCTGAAGGCGGCATTTCCGGCCTGCACCACAAGGAGGTGGAGTCGACTTGACGACTCGGGTGTGAGACGCCCTTACGGGCCAGAGGGCCATGGGTTCGAGTCCCGCCCAGGGCATGGGTGTTCTGTGTGTTCAGATGGATATTTTTTTGTATGATATGAAGAGTAAATGACCATAGCTGTTGATGCACTATATAAAAATACTACCATTACTATATCAGATTAAAGAGACATATCATCTTTTGCCTACGGTTGCATGCAGAGGTATTCTGTAAAAATTTGGTAAGGATGCTTTAAGTAATTTACTTTTGTCACAATAGCTACTAGGGAGTTTTTGGCCAACAATGAGAGTGCCAAGAGGAGGAATATCAAAATGTGCTTCTGTGCCCCTAATGGGAGCATCTATTAGTGTGGGCCTGACACTCTGGCTGCTTGGAAAGCACACATGCCAGGCAGATGTCGACTGTCTTCCAGGCAGATGTGTGATTGGGTGGCTGGGGCAGAGTAGACAGTCGTGGCAAAGGCGGTGGGGGACATGATGCATAAAAACTTTGTTACACACCTTTGGTTGGTTGCATGGCAGTAATTAATGTAAATGGTAACTTGACCTCTGGATGTTAATTGGATGGGGATTTATTATTCTTTTACATCCCTTGATCACCAAGCTCCTTTTACAAGGACCTCTTTTTCACCGAATTTCATTTGAAATTCTTATAAAATAACTTTGAATGTACATGTTGCTGTGGTTGTGACCATGTTAATTTTTGAATGAGCTCAAATATGATCATCATTATGCTCAAATTATGTGACATTTCTATTTTCATTTTTAATCCATAAATATTTACAAATATTTTTTCCTCGTAAAGTCTCATGGTTTTAAAAACAAATTTGTTGGTGAACTTCTGTGCATTACATACCAAAATGGAAGTTTCAGTCAACAAGGTTTCTTTCACCATGTAAAACCATCTGGTTCATGATTCAAATCATATAAGAATTGTATATATAGAACAGAAAGAGTCGTTTATTTTTTTCTAAGTAAGTTGCCTTGTGAAGGGAGCTTTAGATCATTATTAGCTTTCTAGTTTTCTCTGTCTTTCAATTACTATTTTTTTATTAGCAGTTGTAACAACTAATGATTGGTTTCATCTTTGGGGTAGTCCTGCTCTTATGCAACTTTTGTTCATTCTGACTTTTGCTCATTCTGACTTTTGCTCCATGATCGATTGATGATGGTGTATCAGAGAGCTGAATGATGGGATCCTTGTGACTGATGAAAAAGGAAACAGGTTGGGGCTTTCACAGGTGGCTGCACGCTCAGCCATAACTCAGGTGGTTTTCTCCAGGATTGCCATGGCTGTGCCCTCTATGGGTAAGGAGCTGGGCAGACCTCTCTTTGACCTGCTCGCCTCTTCCTCCTTCACCCTTTAGTACCTGAATTAGTTCCTGCTTGCTGTATGTTGCATGCTACATAGCAGTACATAGTATGAGAATGTTTTGAGTGCTACTGTTGCATGCATTAATTTTGGTAATATTGTGTGTTATTTTAATAACTAATAATAATGCGTAGTAAATAATAATGTGTAGTTTATCTTTAGTCACTTACATTGGTGCTCCTTAATGTTTCAGTCAGCTTGACATATCATTTGCGATTTTTCTATCTGTACTACTTACGTTATTTAGAAATTTATTATATGAGGGAGTGATTAAGAATTATTTTTTATTATTGTCATACACAATACCTTATATTCCATTTGGGGTCAAGTAATTTCATTTGTTTTAATATTTGACTTGCTGTGTACATAATTCATCCTCTATTCATTATCACATATTTTACTTTATTTTAATACTCAATGGCAATCATTAAGCGAAAATGGGCTGAAATTTGCTGTTTATTTATATTATTTCACTTATGGTAGTACTAGTACATATATATTACATATTATTGCCTGAATGCAGTAAACTATTTGTTTTAAAATAATAATAAATATGTGATAAAAATGGAATATATTTTCCTCCACTCCTTCACTTTCAATGCCTATAACCTTAGGTATCCTGTCCCCAAACTGGAATGTTTTAACTTCTCAGGTTTTTGAAAAAAAAATCTTTGTAGGGGTATGCTCTAAAATTCTTCAATTGATAAATTTTTTATATTTAAGTTACTTATATTTGCGCATTACAGGTTGTTACTGCATTTGGCAAACTTATTCATTTACACAGTTGTTTAAATCTAAGTAGACATAGTGAATGTGATCAATTAAATATACAACTGTATTTATGGCTGAACTTTTGAAGATACCACCTGTGAAACCAATTCCTGCAATAAAACCAAACCCCAAGTATATTACTTTGGTTTTAAGATCATACTTCACCTCTTTCATAGTTTACATTTAAACTTTAGGGTAGCAGTTAAAGAAATGAGGAATGGATATATATGTAGAAACTCTTTCAATTGTATTAGAAATTTTTTAAAAATGTTTGAAATATATTTGTTTCAGTAAAACTGACTATGCATGAAGCATCCCTGTTTCATTGGATTATATTTTTTTTAAATCTATTTGCCTGCATACATTATTATATTGTACAATACAGCATTGGCTCACAGAGAAGGCGATTTTCTAGATTATCAACTACTGTCTTTGGTAACAATGACTGTTTTATTAAATTTTGTTTATAAAAATATTATTTTCGTAAAATTGTTGCAAAAACTTGTAATTTTGGGGATTAAAAATCAAGAAAAGTGACTAGTCAATGGGTTACAAAGTTGGTTGGATGGTTTTATTACAATAATAATATTTTTAATGGTAATAAAAACTATCATTTGAGTAAATAATATTTTGGAATCAGGACAGCTAGTACTAACTACAAGGTAAAATTAGTCTTCTGTAGTTGCTATGATATGGCAAGTGCCATTCATAGGCCTCATTTTTGCTTTCAAGTTCCAGAACAACTTTGCAATTTCCACAATTTTGTGGAAAAGTATAAAAAAATAATTGTGGAAATTACAAAAATGTTCCATGAAGTCACACCTGTTGTTGTTATGATTAAGATCCAGGGTTATTTCTTTGGCCATTATTTGGGAAAGAAGCACATCTAATATATTTTAGCTGTATAAAATATGGACTGAAAGCCTCAGGAAATATTTTGGATTCCTTTCAAATTTTCCTCTTTCTCCTCTCTATGATTTTTATTATACATATTCCCTTTCCATTAACACCTTCTACAACACAAAACTCACACTCCTGTAGTTCTATAATAAGGCATTGTGTGGTTACCTACTGTCATTTAGACTCTTGATATAGTTCATAATAGAGGTTGATACTTTGTGGACCTCCATGATGCCCAGATTTTAATATAAAATAAAAACTTTATTTTTCCAGACTATATTTATTTTCATGGCTAGTTTTGCTACTGATCTGTTATGCTATTCGTCATTCCTAATTCATTAGTAGGAATCACCATTTTATAATATTATCCTGCATTATTGTGCAAAGGAAATTTTTTCTACATTGTTCATTGTGGAATATATGCATGTGTGCTATTATGATTTATTTGGCATCTTAGGTATGTGCATGGAAATAATTTCAAATGTGTATTTTTGCTACATATGTAACTTAGTATAATGTATTTTCACTACTCATTTTTATTCACTATTTCCCCTTGTAGTTCATAGGTACAAATTTCAGAATGCCCATTTACATATAGTATTCCATGGAAAATAATAGAGTTCTTTCCCTTCTATCCAGTATTCCCTCCAATCCTCATGAACATACTTGAGCGGCGTGGCACACTGGCCCGCTACCCATGGATAGGGGCTCCATTGCAAGTTCTGCTCTGTGGTTTCTGCCTCACATTTGCCACTCCAATGTGCTGCGCTTTGTTTCCACAAAAGTCGTCATTGTCTGTGTCTAGTGCAGAGGATAGTATCAAGGTATTTAGAATATTTTTTAAATGTTTCCTACAAAAAATTTATTAATGACAAGGAATAGTCTCACACTTTGATATAATTATTGGTTTGTTTCTGAATTCTAATGCCCACCTTAAAAAAGTCATAATTTTGTTGAAATCATTCTATACCTTTACAGTTATAAAATATCTTTATATGTATTACCTTTTACAAATGAGCAGTTCATTGCATGATCTCTCTCCTAAACATCAAATAGTGCTGTTACTATGTTTATGTTATTCTAACTTAATCTTAATATGTAATTCTGACTAAAATTATTTCCATGTGATTTACTTTGCATTTGTCTCAACGGTGAATATTTGTTACTTTATGAATATTCTGTATATGTATTTGTTGTGACATAAAGCAATAGAGCCCTTAACCTATACATTTTCATAAATGTTTCCTACAGGAGAAGGTAAAGCAGCTGCCACATCCTGTTGATACCTTGTACTTCAACAAAGGTTTATAACTGAGGGAAGTGTATTGCAGATTTTGTAGCACACTTTAGGAGAATATTTTCACAGAATGCAATGGTCACTGAACAGCAGTACTGACTTCTGGGCACCTATTTCCTCAGGATGAATATTTTTTCTATCTTTTGCCTTTATTTTTGTGTGATTGTTATTATATGCCTATGCATCGAAGTAATTTAAACTGCTTTAATGTTAGATTTTCCATGGCTTATTCAGGTATGCCTTTTGCTTGGGTTTAACTTTGTTGTTATTATACCTCAGAAATATACAGACTATATATTTTTAGATTCTTGTTTTCCTCGAGTAGTAATTTTCATTTTAATATTCTGCTCAACTTTGTTTTTTACACTACATTACTACGTCACAAGTATTTGAACTTTCTTTTCAAAGATTCAACAGAGTATGCTAACAATTTTGTCTTAAAGTTCCTTATTATGTGCCATTTTTTCTGTTGTGGTTAAATCTACCAGTTGTTTATATTTGTGTCCATCTCTGTAGGTTCATTAACCAATTCAGTGTTGTTATCTGTTAACTCCCATGCTGTGAATGTGGTAGTATGTACGGTGTTGCTGTTAGGTTTCAGTGTGTGTTCCATATTCAGCTGTTAGTGGCATCAAGATCATTCCTGACTACAATCATTATTACCTGATTGAATGCATTTCCATTTTTAAAATGAACCATATGAGTTTTTGATACTGTCAATTTTTCAGTGCTGTCCTGTGTGTGACACTGCCCTATTTCATAAAACAGTAAGGTAAGAATGGTGTTTTTCACATTTCCGTATCTAATTCTGAAGATGATCTAGTTCTAATCTGATAACTTGAAAAATGGCTGTTAGGAACATGTGGTGAAATATTTAAACTGTTTAAAATATTATTTTACAATCAGTGGCTTGGAAAACCTTTGTTAGTAAAATGGGTAGTTAAAAGATGTTATCTCTAGTCCAATATTTGACATGAACACATTGTTATCCATAAGACAATAATTAGTTGTAGATTTGCTTTACTGAAAAGTATTGCAGTGTGATGATTTTTATGTGCAACATTTGATATATATTGCACAAAAATTTCAGATGTGTTGTTCTGAATAATGATTGCAACAACTATAATGAGAGATCAATAAACTATTGGTGTGACCATACATAATTGTTATATCTCTGGTTATTATTAGTTTTATGCATTTTATGTATAAAACTTCAAATGATTCCCGCTCATTATGTACTCGCAAAGAAAAATTCCACAAAGTACTAGGTACTCAGCATACCTTCCCGTTGCACAGGCCTCTTTTCCCATTTTACTTTGGTAACCCACCTGAAACCAATCTTTATAAATTCATCACTTTTCATTCTTCCATTTCAACATCCCCAGTGGATGATTGGCCAGCATATTATCATAATATCATCATAAACTTTTCTTATTATTTTCAGATTCTAATTCACTGGGAACAACTAGTAGAAGAATAAATTGTATTTAAATCATGATAATATTTTGAAAAAATATAGTTGAATCTTATAAATTTCTTTATAAATAAATTCCAGACAAAATATATCACCCCTAGAGGATGATGTCGATGTCAGGCTTTGAAACATTTGCCATTATACACACCTTTACTTGGTGGAATGATCGGAAGAATTCACTCATAAATTCCCATGTTTAATTATATAGAGAGTTTCAATTCCCATTGATGAAACTACATACATTGAGCGAAATATTTTACACTTGTTTTATTTCTAGGATTTTCTCAATAAGCCTGGAGTAAGTATGGAAAAAGAGGTCATGGCATTAATATTTGCCTCATCTCGTCCTCTTCTTCCAATCCAGAGGTCCTGTGTTTCAATCTCAGTCAGGTGGATTTTTCATTTTCCACCTAGGGAATGGAATTTCGTTCATTCCTTTCTTGATGGATAGGATAAATGAAACTTTGCAATTCCACAAATGACTTATTTGTGGAATTGCAAAGTTTCATTTATCCTATCCATCATGAAGGAGTTCCACAGAGTAGAGCCGAGTATGATTTCCTATAGCAAGAGAACTATTTACTCTTTTTTATGTTGTCAATGTTTTTGTGCTTTATCTATGGCAAGAATTTATTTGTGGTTCAAATTCCGGCTTTGGGAAAATTTTTTTCTGTTTAGAATCATTGGACTTCTATCTTCCTCAGCATATTTTGTGTTCATTCTATCGTGTGTGACTTTCCCTATCCCTATTTACAATTATTTTTCATGTATATTTGCAATTTAGTAGTTCTATATTTATGAAAATATTATTAAAATGGATTCACAACCTTGTTGCATCTTCAGAACTTGTGAAACCAGTTAAATAAATATATCTCTTGTGGACTGCAAAAGTTCTTATTCCATTTTGTATCATGATATGGAATGCCATAAAGTCTCAGCCATGTATCAGACACACCTTTCCATATTTATATGTATTTTATGAATATTTATAAATTATATGAGCATAACTTATCCAGAATAAGCCACCAATGTTAATTTTTTGTGCTGGTGATGCCTGAGATTTCCATACAGAGCTATGCTGTGTGATCTCATAATGAACCAAGGTCATCTATAGCGATGACCTTTGAAACAAATTCCTCATCTTCCTGCAACATCAATTTCAACTGCAAACATACCTGCACTGTTGTTAGGTATGGATGGTATTGAGACCCAGCATGCACAGTTACATTCCAGGTGCAGATTTTTCTGTCACCAACTTGTGGATGTCTCCCAGTTAAATTTTCATAATTTCTGTCATTTTTCTTAATGTTATTCGCCTGGAGAAAAGTCATCCTTATGAAAAATATTATAGTCTAAGATGGAATAGCAGGGTGTCATGTTATATTTCTGATTTAAGCAGGTTTTCCTTCTTACGTAGGTTAAGCAATGGACATGGATTTATTTGGCATATTAATAGATTTTTAGTAAAATATGATCATATTTGTTGACCTCAAGGGAAGGAAAAAATCACAGTCAAAGCATTTGATGGTTAAATGGAAAATAAATAAAAATAATGCATAGAAAGACAACTTTTTTAGGTCAATCATTTATTTCCAAAAACTCACAGTTCATATTTAGAGCTAAACAGTTAAACAAATACACTATTAGATTATATAATACAATAATACCAAAATAAAAACCTCTAAAATTATAATTGTCAATACACAGGGATCATCAAATGAATACCTGCATTTCTGTGTTCCTCGTGGCTAAGCTTCAGTGAGCATGGTCCAGAAAATCCTAAATTGTTGTCCTGCGACCATTCCAAATCTAGGTGGTCCTGTTGAATACATGGCATTTGACAATAGATGTCGTAATCTTTGGGGTGGACTATTTTGGAAGCAAGTAGTCATAGAACTAACAGTCAAATTTTTGTATTCTTTATATGACGTCATGAGAAATATCTGATATACAGAGTGGAATTTTTCACACCATTATTTTTTTTTAATTTCGACAGGTACATTCAGGAGGCTCTTGAAATGAATGAGCTTGATCCACTGTTTCGTCAGTTTGCACACATTTTTGAGACATTCCGAATAGCCGACACTGAAAAGGGGAATGAAGTGGAAACGGATAAAGAAGCCGAGTCTCGTCCGATGCCCCCCAAGGAAATGGACTTGAAAAAGGTTCCCAAGATGGATGTTGATGATTCCGATGACGAGGGAAATGAAGCGGAAGAAGAAGTGAGTGCACAAGTCTTTAAATTGATCATTTTTAATTGTTTTATTGGTGTTATAAAGAAACAAGCTTGGTTTTTAACATTTTTCAACCAATAATATTTTTCAACACTTCATTCCCACATTTTTACATTCTTTGCCTTTGCTAAAATTTCCTTCCTAAAAATATGATTCTGAATTTAAGTATTTTATTCTGATTAATAGCATATACATATTATGTTTAAATGATCCTTTTCTATGAACTTTCATATTACCATCAATTCCTTATAAATACTGAATAAAACATACTGACATATCTGCTTATTATGAATCTGATTATGCATTCCGATTCCACTGAATAGAATATATTAAATGCAGCAACAGTTTTCTGTTAAATATTTGGTGTGCTAACTACTGCAAATTGAATCAAACAAATAAATTACAGAGTTAGTTTATGTACATGTGGAATGTTATATTTATAGACTAAGAGTTTTGTGCCTAAGGTGTACTTTTTTCCTTGCCAATATTTCAATAACCCAAAAAAATAAAATTAGATTCTCTCCCTGGAACTTTATTTATCTTTGTGGACCTTATGTCCTCTAAGATGTTCAAATTAAACCCTCGTTTAAAACAATATAGACGTCAAAACTTTTTATATTTCCATAAAATTAAAGAACTTTTATGATAATTGGACCATAATTTGGACCAGAAAATGATTATACAGTGAAACTTGTCTTAAGCGGAACCTGTGTGGACCAAAACATTTTTCCAAATAGGACAGGTTTCCGCTTAACGCCGGGTCGGCCATTAGTGCGAGGGGCTTACACCATTATTATATGGTTGTATGAAAAGGGGTGTCGCAATGCTAAATAGGAAACAATTAAATAAGTGTAATTTCTGATAAATAAAGAAATACATATTTTTGTAATTTTGCTAACATAAAAATTTAATTACAGTTAAACTTGACTTAAGCGGAACCTTAGAAGACCACGACATTTTTCTGGATAATACAGGTTTCTGCTTAGTACAGGTTCCGCATAAGACATGTTTCACTATATGAAACTGGGCATGCTCCTTTTAATATTGTGAAAATATACAAAATTTTTGAAGTATTTATTATTTTACTGTGGGATTCTACCAAGTTAAGGCCTTGTCAGTGAATTATAAAGCCTCAATTGTTTAATTTGATTCATAATCGAACCTGTGTCTACTTAATGAGTTCAAAATTCAATATTGATTAAGGTAAATAAATATTCTTTATGTCTTTTTATGGCTGTCATGAGTTCCTAATAAATGTGCATTTGCAACCTAGACTTGGTTAATCTCATTCAATGTCTTTAACAATTATTTAAACATTACAGAAGAAGCAGGAAGGGGAGAAAAGCAAGCTGTCAAAACGTAAGCTGAAGAGGCTTACCCGCTTAAGTGTTGCCGAGCTGAAGCAGTTGGTCAGTCGTCCAGATGTTGTGGAGATGCATGATGTGACAGCTCGAGATCCAAAACTGCTAGTGCAACTGAAGGCTCACAGAAACACTGTGGCTGTGCCACGCCATTGGTGTTTCAAACGCAAGTACCTGCAAGGCAAAAGGGGTATTGAGAAGCCACCATTTGATCTCCCAGACTTCATCAAGCGCACTGGAATAATGGAGATGAGGGCAGCGCTGCAGGAGAAGGAAGATCAACGGACACTGAAGGCCAAAATGAGGGAGAGGGCCCGTCCAAAACTGGGGAAGATTGACATTGATTACCAGAAACTTCATGATGCCTTTTTCAAGTAAATATTTAGCTGTATTAAAATGTATGTAGCTATTAGTTGCCCTTAATTTTCAATTATGCTGAATTTTGGATTTAGATATGCTTTAGACAACACTTAAATAAAGTAAAAATATTTAATACTGAAGTAGTATGTATTAAGATTTGAGAGTATACATATTTTCATTGAGAAATTATCAGTTTTGGGCTTACAATCAAGGTTCTCAATGTTTTTCAAGTATACCTTAGCACACATCAGTTCTGTATTTGAATGCAATCAACTATTGTTTATTTAACTGTGATTGATAAAAAAATCAGTTGTGTTTATTGGTCTTACTTCTTTAATTAATCCAGCTCCAGACTTATTTGCTCTTTCATGTATACCAAAATGTAAAATTCATTTAGCTAATTTGTATATAATTAAATGATTTTTATATGAATGTAACAGCCACACCATGTTCACAGTTTCCAGATGAAATTTGTTGGCTAATACCTCTGTAACTAGGGTAGAGCTGCTTAGTTAAGTAAATATGTAGAATAACTTAAATTATGTATATCAGGCCAAACTCAGTCAATTAGAGTTTCCGTTTATTAATATACTCAGAAAGGCTAATGCATGTTATGATGCTTCCTGTGCAAAGTGAATTAGCATGGCCAGGTATAGTTTATTTAGAACAAAATGAAAATCTCCATGCCTTCTTCACTCCAGGTAGCATATAATAATTATTATCATTTTTCTCCTCTTATTATACATACATATTAACACATTATCATCACAACACTCCTTATTACATAGCATATTAACTTGGAGTGAATTTAGGCATAGAATGCACAACAGAAATGTAAAGAACACATTAGTCGGAGGACTTAAATAGTTCATATTCATTATATGGACACTTCTCAAAAAGGAAATTACATAACTGTCTTCTGATTGATACAAAGGATATTAAGTCCTTCAAGTAGGTTTGAAACGCGTTGTATAGTTTTATAACCATTGCCCTTGGCCCCTTGGAATATACCTTATAAGTTCTGTTGAATTACACATAAATCACAGTTTTTCCTGGTAACATAATTTTGGTGATTGTCACTCTTGACAATTAGTGGCATGTTAGCTCTAACATACAGTACAACATTAAATACATCAAGTGAAAGAACAGTAAGCAATCACAATCTTTTAAGCATTATATTAATTTATATATGATATATTAAACCTATTAAAGTAAGCATGTAAGAAAAAGTATCTCTATGGCCAAGTCCATGTATGGAAGATCTTATAAGATGATAATAATTTATAAATACCTAATGGAATTATGATGATCATCATCACAGGTTATCAATCCGAAAATTGGCTTGCAGCAGCTCTAAAAAAAAAAAAAAACAAGCAGTCACCTTACAACCTCTTCACGCACTCGTAGTTCCCAACGCTAACATTCTCCATTTATCTGTCTCAAACTGCATCCATGGACGATCTAAGGTTTTCACTCCTAAGGTCCTTTGCAATTGATCTACATTTAGAAATCTTTGCTCCTATGGTCCCTTCCAACATGGTACATATTCACTAAACTCTCATGCCTCAATATGTGACATATTAGCTTCCCTTTTCTTCTGTTAAGTGTATTCTATAAGCCTCTTTTTTTCACAGGCTCTCACAGTACTTCCTCATTCTTCACTCAAGTCTATCCATTTGGTTTTCTTACATTCTTCTATGAAGATAGTAATGGTGGAAATTATTTTTTCTCAATTTTCATAACTCAATATTCCATGTTGTCTACATTACTCAACACAAGCTGTATTTGGTATTTCTTTCAGGTGGCAGACAAAGCCTAGAATGACCATTCATGGAGATTTATATTATGAGGGGAAGGAATTTGAGACCAGACTGAGGGAGAAGAAACCAGGAGAGTTGACAGAAGAACTACGGACTGCACTAGGAATGCCCGTTGGACCATCAGCCCACAAAGTTCCTCCCCCATGGCTCATTGCCATGCAGAGATACGGCCCGCCACCCTCCTATCCCAATCTTAAGGTAAGCCTTTTTGTTCTCAATATTTGAATCTCTTGTACAAGTTGATTCTTAAAAGATGCTACAAAATGTCTTTGACCTCAAGGCTATAAATCACTTAACAAATAGAAGTAATACATATTGAAAATAAAGGAGTAGCACTTTTCCACAAAATATATATTTACGTACAACGCGTTTCGACTCACTGAGTCA
>WURS02016019.1:0-12156 GCA_011762765.2 Rhinocypha anisoptera | reverse complement strand
TGTGCATAAATCTTCGAATTCTCTGTCAGTTTGATTCGGAATTCGAACTTTTCCAATTCTCGCTCAATTTAATTCGATTTTTTTGCATAACCCTTCAAATTAACTTTAACGCCGTCCCTCTTGTAAAAATCCTTATTTAACTAGAATAATGCCTAATTCTTTATATTTACAAAAGAGACAGCGCTAAAGCCAAAGAATTTAAAGCGTAACTTAATGTTAGAATCGAACTAGTTAAGAATTCTAAACATATAATTATAATAACAACGAAAGTTAGATTCGAATTGTTTAAAAGTTCGAATCTTACTGCGCATGCGCAAGAAATGTGGCAAAAAAATCTAAAAATGTCAGAATCAGAACATAGACATTCACGACCATACTTTTCTTCATTAATAATCATTATAGGAGATAAGTTATCTCAGATAACTCAACAAAACTAGTATCCTAAACTAGCGGAATTTGAATCGGACAAAATACTAAAATTTGATTCTAGTCTAAAAAATAAATTCTTATTCAATTGAATAAAATTAAGAATTCATTGAATTAGAATAGGCTTTTGTAATTCTTAAAATTCAAGCAACATTATTTGACCTAGTTAATTTATTTTATCTAAAAAACGACAATCTGTGTCCAAACCAAACTTTTGACCCATCCTTACCTTTCCATCACTCTCGATCAACTCTCGGTACTTGTTGAGATTATACTCCGAGGCGTAGACGGCAGCTTGCGAGGAGAGCAATTCAAACCGGCCATAATCGCGATCCACCTCAACGACATCACCCGGCACGCCCAACTCATCAACGGTCTTGAGGAGAATCACGCGTAACTTGGGCTCTACCGCAAGATCGGTGTCCTCCACTTCATCATAGATAAAATCACCCACCGGACGAGGTTCCTTGTATCTCGGGAAGGGATTCAAAAATGGTCCCACGATTATCGGTGATTGGAGACGTGGTTGGTGGGATAGTTTCACCTTGCGTCGAAGAACCCACGTGGATCGAACCGAAATAGTGTTCAAGGTCAAAGGTCGACCTCGGAGAAGGACTCGTGTGGCGAGAGACATCGTGTATAAAGACAACTTTATTTTCAAAAGTTGTAAAAATCACAAAACAAACACGACAATGAAAACATGTGACACTGGAAAAAAATAGGTAACGTCATCTCCGGCGGGATCAACTCACATGCCGCCTTAGAGTTTAAGCATATATAAAGGGGCGTAACGTATTTAGAACTAACATAAGTTGGTATTAACCAATAGGCCACACCTTTTTATATTAGATTACAATGCCTGTATGGGTTTGTTTTGGTGCAAAAAACTAGTGCGTGTTTGCCAACTGTCTCTTTATTCTCTTCATCGGAAATCCATTTGAACTTTTCAAACTGCACATTTTGAACTTTTTGTTACGACTTGGAGCTTTTTTGAAGAATCTTAGTACTAGTTTAAATTGTTTGGTATAATTTTTTAAAATTCATTTTCAAGAGTTTATAAAACATTGGATTTTATTGTTTTTGTGTTTTATTTTTATTTCACTTGTCAACTATTCAACAGTCATCATATTTCTATTTTATCTTGTGCATGTGTATTGGACCAATTTAAAAAATTTGTTATAAAGTGAGTATTTATTTACCTTTTTAGACATTAAACTTTATGTTTAAAAATAGATAGAATCCTCTAATTAGGGTACTAAAATATATATTTATTTTCTGTTTCTTAAAGTTTTGAAAGATTTTTTTAGAATACGTCCAAAAACTGAAGAAAAATGATTAAACGAAAAGTTGATGAAGATGAAAAGGATCAAACGATCAAATCAAACATGAATCAGCATTCAACATCAGAAATATTTGGTTCACCTCAGTTAAACCTTGTCACTATGGGGGGTGATCAAGTTTCAAATACTTCTTCATCATCCAACAGCATTTTGAAAGGCTCAAATTTAATAGATTCAAAGTCTAAAAAAGGCGCCAAAAATAGTTCTAATTCGGGTTCGAATTCTACCAAAAAGAGAAGTTCAAATTCGAAAAAACCTTCCACATCGGATACCAATTCTAATCAAACCGAAGGGTGGCCACCGGATAAGCCAATCAGCTACATCGAGGAGATTCGAAAGATGATGCATAGTTTCGGTGATGCGAAACACCCACTTCTGCCGGCGGCTCAGGTCATCCAGGAGATTGTACATCAGCAGCTGGTGTGGATGCTCACCGAGGCACAGAAGATCGCATTGAACCGTGGGGCTACCAAGATTGGATTGTACGATCTTCTTTTTCTGGTTCGAACCGATCGGGTGAAGCTGGCTCGATTGCTTCGGTGAGTAATTTATGAAACTTTACTGTTTTGGTTTGGTTAGTATAGTTAGATATACTGTTTTGGTTTGGTTAAATAGTTCTGGTAAATGATTCTGGTTAGCTTGGGATAGTTAGATATACGGTTTTGGTTAGGTTTGAATAGTTAGATATACTGTTTTGGTTAGGTTAGGATAGTTGGATATACGGTTCTGGTTAGCTTGGGATAGTTGGATATACTGTTCTGGTTAGGCTTGAATAGTTAGATATACTGTTTGGTTAGGTTAGGATAGTTGGATATACTGTTCTGGTTAGCTTGGGATAGTTGGATATACTGTTCTGGTTAGCTTGGGATAGTTAGATATGTACTGTTCTAGTGAGGTTAGGATAGTTGGTTGTACTACTCTGGTTAGGTTAAATAGTTCTGGTAAATGATTTTGGTTATAACCTAGTTGGATAGTTGAATTATATTTCTCTCTTTCTCTTTTTTTCAGATATCTGAGTGTAATGGACAAACGAGTGAAACTGCAAACCTCAATACAAGTGGGTCCTAACACAAGTACTAAAACACCGATGGTAGCATCCGAATTAGCTTCAATGGAAATGGAACTATTCGAGGTGAGCATGGAAGAGGAAGGCGCACTGACCAACCAACCGGTGGAGTGTTCCAAAGCGGATCGCATCGAGAAGTGTCAAGACTTTTTGTTGCAGTTGCAAACCTCCCAGAATCCACTGGTTCACCTCATCCAGTGGGAACAACAGGAGCCGTTCTTGTTGTGTCGGGCGAGGCGGTTGGATGCGTTTGCACAAAAGCTCAGACCATCCGAGTATCTTTACTTTCAGGTAGGTGAAATAGAGAGTGACTCTGGTGCCACAAGATTGCTTATAAGCTTTGTAATAATTATTAGAGCCGCAAATAAGATTTAAGCGGCTAGAATCGATAAATAAACTGCTAGAATTAATAAATAAGCGGCTAAATTTCCATAAACTTTATATATTAAAATTAACGATAAATAAGCGTTTTTAGTCGCAATCCGATTTCAGCCACTTATATTTTTTTAACCAAATCGAGATTTGAATTTTACAAGTTTTTGCATAGCATAACTAATGTTTTAATTTCTAATTATGAATTCTATTGTTTGAATTCTATGTTAATGTTCTGGCATTTTTGGATTCTTGCGCCACTTCTCGCGCATGCGCAGTATGATTCGAACTCTTAACTGATTCGATTCTTACTTTCGTTGTTATGATTCAAATTCTTAACAAATTCGAATATAATTTTCAAATTACCATTCAAATTCTGCTAACTCGAGTTAGAATTCGGTGGCTTTGCAGCATTTTTTTACAATCATTTTGTAAAAATTATATGAATAATAATTTGTTTCTTCAGATGTGCCGAACCATCTCGTTTCTTCATCCAACGGGAGCAAAGACCGCAGTCAAGCCAGCTTCACTTCAAAAGTTTAGCCACTGGATCCGTTCGCATCCCAAGAACTACCGTCACAACAAACCTCAAGAAAAACTTGGCCAACTGGAACTCGAACTGGAAGCTTGGGAAGTGCTGAATCACTTTGCCCGTGAAACCGTTGCTACAGTGGTCGAGATGGCACTCGAACTTCGGTCGGACAAGGATGGTGAAAAGAATAGTCTCGATAGGTAAGGAACACATTTTCTTTAAGTTTAACAAATTGTTGTTAAAATTTAAAAGAACATTACCTGGTAAGCATAGAAAAGTGGCCTCAGAAAGCAAAACCCAAAAACTAATTTGCTCATTAATTCTAATTTGCCCCAAAAAGTAAAAACTTAACTTGTAATTTTTAAATAAAACATGCAATCAAATTATCAAAACAAAAATTAAAATTTTCTGAAATACGAGATAACTTAGAAAAAATTGAAAATGTAAATTCATTAAGAATTTTATGTTAAAATCTAAATTAATTTTTTTCAGAATTATAAAATTTTTAAATTTTCAAAAACTTATTTACAATTACGAGATAGCTTATTTTGCGTAGATTAAATTTTATAAAGAATTTTATTGAAACTCCACTTTGTTACAAAATGGCAACAGTTTTTCTTTGACAGTTTCTTATGCTTACCAAGTATTGTTCTTTGTTAAGTTTTGTCTCAATGCTACAGAGATGACTCTGTTCCTAATTTTTGATATATTTAATATTATAATAATATTTTTGGGAAATTTTCTTTTTTTTGTGTATAATTTCTTCTGTATAGGCACAATTTACTATCAACGTTATTTTTCTCCGATTTCGACCGTTTCAACAATCCGAAACCACTGCAGCCATTTCCGATTGCACAGTACGGCGATCCGGTGATGACCAGTGCGGTTTATCCCATGAAACCACGGATTCCACTTTCAAATCCGGCGAAACGGTTCGCCGCGGACAGTAGTAACGATGAGCAGAGTTCGATGGATCTCTTGAGACCGTGGCGACCGATCACCAAGGAGGAGATCACCGAAGCGATGCGTAAATTTGAGGACACCCAAAAGGGAACCTTCTCACCAGATTCGAGAGCGGTTGGATCAAGTCTGGCGCAGAACAATCGAATTCGCTTGTTGTTGTTGCGAAAGTCAGAAAAGAAGCCAACGAAGGTCAATCCGGCCAATGATCTCATTATACCAATGAACTATTCGGTTTGAGTTTTTGGGTTTGAATTGGAAAAACGATATTTGTATTTTTTGTAAATAAATGTTCAAACCCAAAACAGATTTTGTTTTGTATTGATGACCATTAATACAAAACGATTATTTTGTTTTGTTCAGATTCACAAAAACAAAATTAACAAGTAACACCTTTTATGATTAACTCATTTTATCGTTTTATATAGGTTATTTTATTTATACATATTTAACTTAGATTAACTTATCTTTTTGTCTCACTTTCAATTATATAAGAATAAATATTACCCAAAATATATTAACGAAAAGTTAAATACATGTTAAAAACCCGAAACAGATTTTGTTTTGTATTGATTACCATTCATACAAAACGACTCTTATGTTTTGTTCAGATACACAAAAAAACAAAATCAACGTAACACACCTTTTATGATTAACTCATTTTATATAGGTTATTTTATTTATACATATTTAACTTAGATCTTAACCTTTTTGTCTCACTTTCAATTATATAAGAATAAATATTACCCAAAATATATTAACGAAAAGTTAAATAAATGTTCAAAACCCGAAACAGATTTTGTTTTGTATTGATGACCATTAATACAAAACGATTATTTCGTTTTGTTCAGATACACAAAAAAACAAAATCAACGTAACACACCTTTTATGATTAACTCATTTTATCGTTTTATATAGGTTATTTTATTTATCTACATATTTAACTTTGATCTTAATCTTTTTGTTTCACTTTTAATTATATATGAATAAATATTATCCAAAATATATTAACGAAAAGTTTGATCAACGATTATGGGTTTTTATGTTTTGTTTTCTGCTCGTGCATGCGCAGTAAGATTCGAATTCTTATTCGATTCGAATTCTTATTCGATTCGAATCTAACTTTTTTGTGTTGAACTTCGAATTCTTATTCTCTTTAACGCTGTTCCTCCCGCACTCTCTCTCTCTCCTCTTTCTCTCCATCCTCCCCACTTTCATTTCGTCATTTCGGATTATCGTCATCATCATGGCGTCATGGTTACGATAATGATTATGTTAATTAAGTGAAGATCTCCTTACCTGATGAGATAAAAAGAGGGGGAAACGAACGCAAAGTGAAAGTGGGAGAAAGGTGAACAATCAGAAGAAAATCCCAGTGTTGAGTGATTGCAAATTGTTAATGAAAGCGACAAATAAATTCCATACAAGACATCTAATGTTTTTTCTCTTCCCCCCTCCTCTCTCTCTCTCTCTCTCTCTTTCTTCCTCCCTCCTTCCCTCTATGTCATTGTCATCTTGATGACTTGGTTATTCCCTTATACTCAATTTTCCGATAAAATGCAAGATAGTTTGAGAGAGAGAGAGAGAGAGAGAGGGGGGGGGGGGAAATTAAAAAACATTACAAGAAAAGTACTTCTCGAACCAATCAAGAAAAACCAATAAAATTACCGGATTTTTTGATTTATGTTTCTTATTTATTTAGCGAGATTAACCTAACTTGTTATCTTGATTTACTCATGACTTATACACTTGTGTATGTATCTTATACACTTGCAACTTGGGTTTGTCGGTACTCTGTTTCTCTCTCTCTCTTCCTTTCTCTCTCCCTCTCTCTCCCTCTCTCTCTCTCTCTTTCTTCCTCATTCATCCATTCAAACTTTTCCACTAACACCCCTTCTCTTCCACTCAATCACCCACTCTCTCTCTCTCTCTCTCTCTCACTTCTCCTAACTCTCTCACCTGTGGATATTCGCTCAAACCATCTTAAATCATCATCATATATATAAATACTCGAACAATGTCGATTTGGCTTAATCTTGTACTTTTGTTATTTCAACTTAATCATCAAAAATCTAAGTTCAAGTTTAAGGTTTATTCTCTATCTCTACAAAGTTATTATTGTTGTTATTATTATATTTTATATTGCATATATAAGACCTAAAATGGAAACCTTTCGTTATGTTCTTAATGACTACTGGATCAAGGAAGGCGATCCACGTTTAGCCGGCTACCCTCTACTCAGCGGCAACCCTCTTCAACTTATAGCCTTAATTACACTTTATGTGGTTCTAGTCAAGCAAATTCTTCCAGCTTTGATGGCCAATCGAAAGCCATTTGTTCTAAGGCATCTGATTTTAGCTTATAATTTCATCAATATTGTCAGCAGTGTCTACTTCTTTTTCAGCACTGTCAAGGTAATAGTCCCTATCATACCTACCTTCTCTTCCTCTTACTCTATCTATCTATCTATCAAACCTCTTACTACCTATCTACTCATCTTTCTTACAAGTCTGTCATAGTCTATCGATTACTACTTATCTCCTGAATCATATGATCGTGGTCTTTGTTCTATTTTCTGTTATTTTTGGTATTCTACCACCCACATTCTTGTACCGTAAGAGTTACGCTACTTCCACTGTGCTTAACCAATTCGAATCTAATTTTCTGTGTTATGATTCGAATTTTATTTCAATTTGGTTTGAATTTTGTGCATATATTTTCGAATTCTCTGTTCATTTAATTTGGAATTCTAATTTTCGCTCGATTTAATTCGAATTTGCATAATCATTCGAACTAACTCTAGTTTGATCTCAGGGGCTTATTCGCCGTTTTTTACAAAAGGCAGATGGCGCTTTAACGCTAACCCTCTTGTAAAAAAATGATCTTTCTCGATCTCTGATTCTAAATTGTTGCCTTTACTAAGATATTGGACTATGGCCGTAAGTTGGCCGATTTCAAGCGAGCGCCAATCGAAGATACTGAGTGGACGCGTCACGTGGTTTGGCTTGGTGCGTGGTACTTTGCTTCCAAGTTGTTTGATCTGCTCGAAACAATCTTCTTTGTGTTGAGGCACAAGCAGAATCAGGTAAGAATTGGTTATTTATTTTTTGTTAAAAGTATATTGGGGTTTCGATTTCATTTGAGTCGACAAATGGCGCTGTTTAGTTTTTAAATAATTATAAGTAAAATTCGATTGAATTTACTTTTTATTATCAAATACTCAATTTGCTCTTATTATTTGCTCAATTCTTATCAAATTAATAATTTCCGGTTAAATTTTGGACCAAAAATAACCTTTAAAAATACCTTTCGAAAGAGGTTATATATGTGCTAATCGTACTTGTGGAGGTCATTAAAATTGATAAAATGTGATAATCAGATAACAGCCATTTTCAGATAAAATCTAAATCTCAGAAACTTTTTGATGGTCATTATCTCATCTACACACACACACACACCATTCTACCATATTTTTAAAAAAAACTGATCTACCAAGAGGGTGGGGTAAAGAGTAATGCCAGAAATGCCGAAAATTTAGCCTGAATTTGTATCACTGGAAATGCTGTGATTTCTCACATAAAACTTGTGAGAAATCGTGTTCAAATTCGCCAAATTCCAATGATTTCCAATGGGAGTTGCACTCCAAATTGCAACAATGGCCATGAGCAGCGCTTTGGAGTGCAACTCCCATTGAAATTCATTGGAATTTGGCGAATTTGTACACGATTTTGAACTTCTAGAATATGGATTATTATTTTGAAAGTTACACATTTTAATTTACCCATTACGAGCTTTTGAACCATATAAGTTTTATGTGAGAAATCACAGTATTTCCAGTGATACAAATTCAGGCTAAAAGTGGCATCACTCTTTGACGTAAGTATTTTCGTTTACCTATTACTTACAGAAAATTGGTTTAACAAACTTCAGTAAACAAGAGGCGACCATTCAATTAGCGATATAAGGCTTCTCTTTTACGAATAATCTTTGGGATCGAAAGGATTAAGACGTTGTATGTTTAGTACTACTTTGTTTTTTTTGCAATTCCAAATTTTGAAAACCATAAGGGGAGAGGGATATGATTGGTCTATGCTTTCTAACAGTTCACCAAGGGGGAGGAGATCCAAAAATCACGATTTTTTGTTATCGTAATTAAATTATGACCCCTAATACCCCCCACAGGTAACCTTTCTACACGTGTACCACCACTCCGCAGTGCCCCTAATAGTGTGGGCCTCGTTAAAAGTGGCACCAACCAGTGGTCCAGCAGGTCTATTTCCGGTACTAAACTCGGCAGTGCACGCCATCATGTACACATACTACTTCTTCGCCGCCCTCGGGCCCCAGTATCAGAAGTACCTCTGGTGGAAGAAGTACATCACCAAAATGCAACTAGTCCAATTTGTCCTTCTCTTCGTCTATGGAGTGGTATTCAACTTTTTCCAAAGTGGCTTTCCCACCTTCTTCGGCCTTCTCTACATCAGCCAGGCTCCGTTGTTCTTTTTGTTGTTCTTCAACTTCTACCGACAGGCTTATGCCAAGAGTCAGAAAGCTAAATCCATGTAGATTAAAAAACCATTTTGTTATAATAATTTTAGAAAACAATAAACAATAGAGAACGCAAGTAGACCCTAGCGCCACCACTGGCGGATTGTGGAAACAGCCGCCAATTGGACTTGGCGGGGCAGAACGAGGTTTGCCTACTGTTCTACGTACTAATTCGCCCTCCAATATTTTGGTTCCAAAGCCCGAAACGAAAACAGATGGGCTGTCACGTTATCCTCCTACTTCAGTGTTACTTAAAACGGGTGGAGTTAACACTGAAATTTTAAAGGGGGAGTTCCAAACCATCTCCCAAACGGGTGGGAGTGCATTAGACACTTCAACGGGGGAGTGTCAAGTGTTACTCCAAACGGGTAGAGTTAACACTGGAACTTCAAATGGAGAGTTCCAAACCACATCCCAAACGGGTGGGAGTGGTAGTTCATCAAAAACGCGAGTGGCGGTAGATTTAGATCACGATTTAAAACTTTTAGCGTACCATTGAGAATCTCAAGTTTAGTCATAGCTAAAGCCTCTGCGCCTTGCGCGCACCTACAACTCACACGAATCAATCATTGTGGTACAGATACAGTGAATACCTAACTGCCTTACACAGTGTGGAAGAAAGACTTGTAAACCAATGCGAGTCTCGAAAAGCACTTCGAACACATGCAGATACACTAATTAAATTATAAAATACTGTTTGTAAGCCCCTTTATATACAAATGTCAAGAAAAGCGAGTTGTCAACCAATCGAGTCTTCTCTGTAGTTCAGTGAAAATGCGAAAGCGGCAAATTAAGATCACGATTAAAGACCTATGAAAATCCATCTAGTCATTGCTAAATCTGCCAGGCGCTTCTCGCGCATTGCGTGCACACGGATCAACTCTGATGTACAGATATGTAAAGGTATTGTACAGGTAAAATTCAGAGTGTGCATAGGTAGTACACGCGAAAGTGGTGATATTAGGTCAAAATGTAAGATCTTTAGCGGACCATTAAACACTTGTATGGCTTCGTGATTACTAAAGCCGTCAGGCGCTTCAGCGCACAGATTAACAAGGGTGTGCCTGTGCGAGTGTGCCTATGCTATCGTATGTATTCAACGTGTATATTCGTGTATCAACGCCTGTGGATTGAGTCAAACGCTGAAACCTTTCAATAATCAAATATGTAAGTAGATGTTCTATGCGCAGTCACTCTTATCCAACACTACACACTAGTAACAAAAAATCCTCAACTTTATGCTAAGATAATAAAAATAATATTTTTGAAAACTAGAGATAAAATAAAAATAAATGTTTATTTTATAATTAATTACAGTCAATACTCCTTCTTTGACAAAGTGTTTGAGAAGTAAAAGACAATGTCGCCAACTGTGGTACCAAACGGACAAATTGAGACACTTCCCAAAGCCAACAGTCCCGACACTAAGCATATTCTCAATGGATTACCCAACTCTAACCTAGATTCTTACCAATCGATTCAAATCATTTCTTCAATTGAAGTGGAACACAATGTGCAAGTTGACTTAGCAAGTAATTCCAACTGGTTGCACTACTTCAGGCCTCGGTCATGTTCTACCAAATCAGAGAGTGCTCAATCGGAAAGCAAGTTGTCAACAAATTCGGTGTTTGTCTACGAGAATCTTGATGCTGTTAAAGATGCCCCAGTGGATGAGGTCAATGAGAGTCCTAGTGTGGAAATTCGTAAACTAAACTTATTGGAGAGTAGACTGACAGAACTACACCAAGACCATTGTCACGATAGGTCAATGGAAGAGATGCACCAGAGAAGCTCAAAGCGAGCAACCTTCAAACTAGTGGCTGGATTGACTCTTTGTGCCATTTTTATGGTTATTGAATTAGTCGGTGGTTACTTTTCACACAGTCTTGCTATCTTTACAGGTAAAACTATATTTTAAAATTTTAAACAACAATCTTTGGGCTTATATTTAACGAAGTTGATATTTGATTACTTTGAGCAGATGCAGCTCATCTCACCTCGGATATGTTCAGTTTCGCAATATCACTACTAGCCATTCAACTGGCACAACGACGTCCTACATCGTCCAAATCGTTTGGCTACTATCGTCTCGAGGTGATCGGTGTGCTTTTCTCAGTCTTCTCAATCTGGTTTCTCTGTGGACTTCTAGTCTACCTTGCCATTCATCGAATGATCACACAGGAATTTGAATTAGACAGTGTCACCATGTTGGCTGTGTCTGGCGCTGGTCTCGCACTCAATCTTCTCATGTGGCTCATTCTTTCCGATCGCTTCGAGACTATCTTTAAGCGTCTCTTTCTAGGAAAGCAAATCGAAACAGATGGACATGATCATCATGGGCAGCATGTCCACCTCGGGTAAAGCATATTTTAACTTAAATTTTCAAATTGTACCCTAAATTTAGATTTTTACAAGAGGGACAGAGCTAAAGCGCCGTCTGCCTCTAATAAAAAACGGAGGCAAAGCCGCCGAGATCAAACTCAAGTTAATTTGAAGAATTATGCAAAAAATTCGAATTAAATCGAGCGAGAATTGTAAAAGTTTGAATTCCGAATCAAATTGACAGAGAATTCGAAGATTTATACACAAAATTTGAAACGAATTGGAATAAAATTTGAAACATAACAGAAAAGTTAGATTCGAATTAGTTAAGAATTCGAATCACTACAGTGAAAGTTAGATTCGAATCGGTTAAGAATTCGAATCACAACAATAGATTCGATATTAATGAATAATATTATAGGTCGTGGTTTTCTCTGTTCTATGTAATATGTTTAATGTTTAGTCACTTTTTTTGGTATTGTGCCATCCACGTTTTTGTACTGTGAGAGTTAGGCTACTTCCACTGTGCTTAACCGATTCGAATCCATTGTTGTGATTCGAATTCTTAACCGATTCGAATCTAACTTTCA
>WURS02016008.1:0-12157 GCA_011762765.2 Rhinocypha anisoptera | reverse complement strand
AACCCGGGGGAGAGATTACACCCTTGCCTAACTCCTTTATTTATTTTAGCTTCTATTATTCCTCCATTTTTCATTTTTAATATTTATACGAAAAATGTATTACGAAATACGGGAAAACGCCATTAATTCATTGTTGATATCGAATATATCCAATTTGATAATTATTCACTGGAGACTGGAGTTCATATATGTTATATCAAGTGACCATGAATAGCGGAAATAGGAAATTGTGTCTGACTTCCTGAACTAAATACTTATTGATCTCAAGGTGTCATATCAATAATTATTCTTGTCTTAAGGCATATTCTTGTCTTATGGCATATAATCTCTCTTGAATATCATTGATATTTGTTTAATGAATGGGACATTGAAACGAAAATGGAGCTAGTTTTCCGTTACTGTAGACTTATTATTCGAGAGTATTCAACTACCAGCTTGGGAGTTTGTTGCATTTTAAAAAAGCTGGGAGGTAGATTTTGGGCGGCCAAACCACCCTTTCCCTTATACGTTTATGAGAGGGAATGGTAAGATTATCATTTATATAACTTACTAGTTACATTGGATTCAAACACATGATCATTATTTAGATATGCAGTCCATTGATTACCATTCATATCCATACGGTTAATGGGTCATTGTTAGTTTTAAGAAAGGAAAAAAATGACTAGAAAAACTCTAAGGTATAGCGTTTCTTAATAATTAGAGACCAGAGGAAAAATATAAGCAGAAGATCGTAAATTAGAAAAAAAATACATCACTAAAGATAATTGGGCAGTGTTTCGGGGAAAAACTGGATTTAAGGAACAAGGTATTCCTAGGAATTGTTTGCCATTGACACAAATGCTCTTTCATATGTTCGGTCTGCATTCCAACCCATTTTAGTCACTCCGGAGTATCATGAAATTACTGAAGCTATTATAGTTTTATTATGGAATTTCGCCAATTGGCGTGGGAAATCCACCAACACGACTTACTCATTGAATTTTAATTTCTTTTCACGATGCCCCCGACACTATGTCTATTTTAATTTAATTTATTTCAGTTTTTTTCGACGAGAAGCCAGTCGTTGTCATTTGCAGATATCTAGGGATTCCATATCGATCCACCGATGTTTTATTCCACCCCCCTCGGTTTTATCCGCAGCAGATACGCTACCGTGACTCAGTGAATGTTCTCAGTCCGCTCGTCCGAAAGTTCGCGGAAATCCCTGCTTAGCAATTCAGTGATATGCATCTACTCCTACATACATACTCTTTGAGACACATAAAGTTCTGTAGCAAGGGATGAGAATAACAATTTTTGACTGTTAATCTTCTTAAACAAACGCATATTTTAGGAAAAAGGTCATCAGTTTTCGAGCGGTTCTTTTCACGTAGTGTCTTAGAACACAATGGATTTCTAAATACTTTAGTTTTAGCGTCTATCTCTTCTACTTTTTAAAATTTTCCAGAATACCATAGATGGGTTGCATTATGAACAATTGTCCACTCGAGAATAAAATGATTCTATATTTATTGAATAAATTCAATCTAGCGTCTCATCGTTTCCCTCTATCGACTCCAGACCAGAGTTACGAAATCATAACTGTAACGCTCTTAGAATCATGGTAGCAATTTTTAACGAATCGCGTTACCCTATCCTGTTAATCTTGTAAATTTCATGAATAAGGCTTTTTCAGATAGACCCCCATATTCTTCACTCCAACTCTAAAATGAGTCTCTGACGGGAGAATGAAATACATCGCTCATTTTAATCTTCGAATCATTTCTACAAGAAAAATTATTCTAATGAAAACTGTTTCTTTATTTTCCAGAGTGCAAAATTTTCTTACGAGAACACCATGGTATTAATTCCTACGCCTGGACTTCGATGCTTTGTCTATTGTACAACACACGCGATAAATTCCTTCCTGCCTGAGGGTACGATTAATTATCACCGCTACTCCTTAACGTTCTCTCTCGGCCGAAACAGCTAGGGTCACAAGCGTGGTGAAGGTGGAGGATGAGCCATTCGGCTTAGCGATAGAGCGCCAATTCGAAAGATCCCTCCACCCAGGGGGCGTTCCAGCTGTGTACCCGGAAGAACACTTTTCCCTGAACCTTGCCCCTTTAAATTCGCAGCTCCCCCCCTCCCCCCCCAAAGACCGCACCTGCGCATCTGGTCCACGACCCTGCCAACATGAAGGCCGACCCAGCATTTCCGCCCCTCTCTCTCTCACCCTTTCACCTCCACCTCGGCCGACTACATGATCGAATGTAGGGTCCTTTTGAAACGTGGTGATGTATGTGGTCCAGGTTTGAATTATTTTCCAAGAGTAACGAGTATGCTGATGTGCGGAAGGTAGTTACGAACGAAGCAGCAGCTCAATGATGTTACTGGAGGAATGTTGGGACCCACTCGGCGATCGTACGTTGAAATACGTACAGTTTAGATTTGGTATGCAATTTGAGGAAAATCACTTCGTCGAAGAGATTAAAGACAAATTAAAATCCCGTAGTGCCAAGGTAGATCAGAATACAGACATAAAATCAGAGAAATAGACTATTACTGATAGATATAAAATGTTTCATTTCCTCATAAGATTAGAAGATTGAATATATCTCGTCAGAAGGGTCAATAGCAGGATACGTAACGGTGGTTGCATTCTCCTGGATGCATATTATAACTTCCCATACATTTTAAAATTGATCTCACATGAAAAATTGTTTGAATATGTTGCATGCAATGTATTGCTTAGCAATAAATATTTATGCATGTGTGGCATGTACTCCCTGGCACACGCCCTTGCGGCGGATTTCAGGGTATTTCGTAGATGTAGATGTATGGGATTCTAATGACGTAGGTTAAGCTAGAGAAATAGGTGGTAATTCATCTAGAGGAGCTACGTTTCTGAATAGTTGTTATGAGCAACATAAGTGTTCTTAGGTTATTATAGGAAATACGATGGGAACCATCATTTCGATTGTTGGAAGAAAGCATGAATCAACCGAGTAACTTAGTGGTAGGACACTATTCTCAAGAATTTTACTAGGCTCATATTATAAAAACTCTTGATTACTACAGCAGATCTGAATATAAAAGCAGAAATAAGAACAGTTTAACGATGTCATACGTCCATCATAAGAATGAGGAAATAATTCGATATAATTTCAATACTGACGAATATAATATGCTGAAAAGGTAGCGTGTTTCTCAAGTATCCTTAATGCGTCTTAAAATTCCCAACATTATGCTAACACTGTGTGTAGGGAAGCATGAATAGAAAATTCCAAAGAAAGATTTTCGTTAAAAATTATTTGTGTAGCATTAATTATGGCTATGTCATCGACTTCGTAATACCAAAAATCTTTATAATCGCTCCGATAGGACTGGAATACTAATGAACCTCTGAGTTTTTATGAATCTTAATTGGTTCTTCCGTGATAAATAATTGTTTATATGTACGTAGCTATGCATTTATAAAGGAGACGCAACCCCTGTCATGACGGCATTTTTTCATTCTATTTCGTGGCTGTAGATGAGAACTGAGAACTACCGGTAACGTTGATGCTCTTGATCGAGAGTGCCGAATGTGGCACGCAGAGCAATGATTAAAGTAACGAGGTGATGGGAAGGCACTGAAGGCAAATCCAAGAATACATGGTCGACAGTAACACATTCAATTTAGCTGTTTATGTTGAGAATTTTACAAACAAAGTTAATTATTATTATATATTTTATACTGTCGCTGAATTAAAAAAAATATCTCAAAAGATCATAATTGCATGTTATTCTACACCGTAGGAAAATTAAATTTATGACTGAGAGGTTTCTTATGAAGTTTCAATCTCCTAAATATCTTTGATCTGCACTATAATATAATATTTTATCTTCAAATCAATTGATTGCGATACTCGTAAAAATTGTTATTTTTATCATAAAAAATTTATTGTTTCACATAGACTTAAAAATGATCAACTTGATAAGTTGAGACGTAATACAATTGTGGTAAACACTTTATTTCATAAGTTTTGGCACAGTGTGGTCAAAGATTTTCCATCTCTGCCCCAGACACTTAGGAAAACAATCCTGAGGAGTACCTACAGTACACTCCAAGTGCCGAAGGACATTTGATAAAATGGATCGTCGAATTCGTTACGACGGACCAGGAGTACATAGATCTTTTTCCTGACAAGTCAGCAAAAGAAGAAGCATCGAAGAATAAGTGTGGAGATCAGAGGGTGCACTTAATGAAACGTATGACTTAATTGGGATTAATTAGGCACAGGGAAAATGGCAAAAGTAGCACCGGGCGACGTGGATAATCAAATAAAAGATGATTAATTTGGATTTGGAAACCTAAAGGCATCCGCTTCTAAAAGAACTTTGGCCGGAAAAAATAAACACCTTCGAAAACGAACGTAAATAAAATACACTTCGAAACGTTCCCCCGCTTCAATTCCGCTGATGGCGGTCCCCAAGGGTTTTAAGGTCTACGTAAATCCTATACCGCACTCTCATAAAGACCTCGCCAAATTCAATTTTAATATTAGCCGCCTCGCCCTGAGGGGAGTGGCGAGAAGGGTTAGGGAAGGAGTGTAGGGGTCTTAAATACCAAAGGACTGAGACAAAGAATACTCGAAAAAGATGCATGCAAGTAAATTAGCCTCGAACGGATCTGTAAAGAATTTTTAATCTAGTAAAAAGGTTTAAAAGGACGGATTATCACTTACAAAAAATTAGCCGCAGAAGTTAATGTGGTGGCTATTGTGTAATTATAATATTTTGTGAACTTAATACTTGACTAGACCAATTGGGCTCTTAAAATTTACGGTAAAAGCTCCTTCTGAATTAAATATCATTCTTCTTTTAATTTCATGATTAGGTATGTGATATCCACGAGAGGAAAATAGTCCATACCTCTCGAGTTAGAATCCTCTCCATATTTTTTGAAGGAATGAAGCTGAATGACGGAGGAATAAGATTTATAGTTATTCCGTTTTAACCATTTTATTGCATAACTGTGAAGCGTATTAATTCACTCAGACATCATTAGTGAAGTATGAATAAACCTTATGAATTCAAATTAATATAAACAGCGTGCTTTATACCCAATCTAAGGAAATATTACATGATAACAAATGGATTTAATTGGGAAAGATTGAGGCTAAAAATTCTTTCACCAAACACCTAACTGTACGGCGTTAAGTTTTAAGGCGAATCCCGAGGAAAAGATAAAAAGTGGGACGCGAGAAAGTTGAAGGAATTTCGAAGGATGAGATGAAAATTTTAATTTTAGGAAATCGAAGATAATAAAGTCACACAGCGCAACGTCTCCACCAAAAACTCCAGGGTGAGAACGAGGTTCGCGCCATCTCCGGACAGTGACATTCAACAGCGTTAGTAGATATCCTCTTTCGTTCGGAAGAAACAAATTCTATAAGAAGCGCCCAAAAAGGGATTTACCACAATTTATTTACTTTGAGGTGTTCTAGAATGAACTTTTTGACTCTATGTGATGTTTGAATCTTCACGGCCAGCTTCCATGGCGAAAATGAGTGTTAAAATGGCGGAATTTGGCGAATCTTGTAATAAAGAGTATACTGTGTTCGAAATACTCCTTTACGTAGAAGAATGTCGGGGAAATCCGTGAGCGGCAGTGCAAAATGCATACGGTACTACCGCTGTCGAGAGTAGTTACCCAATCATCGATAAACTTCGGTTTTACAGTGCTTGCAAAAGTGAACTCCTAGGAGGATCAGTTTTGTGATCAGGACCCATTACTGTACGACAATGAGATCACGCTCCACTAGAACTCCGAAAAAAAATCAGTCAAATAAAGGGTCTGAGACTACTGTGAAGAATATCCGAGTGACATGACGGTTGTAGCAATGTAATGTGCGAATTAAAATGCGTAAGAGTTTCATACTTCGTGATAAAAATTGTGATGAATCACTTCTTTAACGCTTCTATTTTGTTCCATCAAAGCTTCAGCAGCCGGCTGGAAGAATGATGGAGGAACAAGAGGACGGGCGACGAGGAGAAGTCCATGATTCCTGCTCAGGGGACAACGGCATCATCCGAACATCCGAAGCGGCCTCATGGGGTGGCCTACCCCCTCGAGCACTTCAAGAGAAGGGGATGAGGCTGGAATGGGTGAGAGGGAGGGAATGGGAAGAGTTTCGCGAGAAGGAGCCCCTCCCGCTAATGGCTCAGGAGTGGAGAAGTGAAAGAGAGGGGGGAGGGAGAGTGGAGGAGGGAGAGAGAAGCCCGCGGAGGGGGGGCGGGAATGGAGTTTCGCAGACGACGGAGCGAAGCGACCGGAAGAGAAGGTGAGGGGGGAGGAGGCGGTGCGGAAGCCAAATATTAACATCATTACGGTCGGGAGAAGGCTGGGAAGGTCGGGGTGGGAGCCGAGGGGGTCAGTTTGGGGGACCGTGCCGCGGAAGGTCGTGGCTTTGGGCTGGAAGAAAGAGTGAGGGTAGGGGAACGAGCGATTGACGAAACGGGAGAAAGACAAGCGAGGGAAGAGAGGGAGGAGGGACTTTAATTGGGCGCAAATGAGATAGTCAGGTCGCTTACCCTCGCATCCGAGGGCTCTAACGTGATGCTTGTGGGCTTCCCTCATGGCGGGGGAGATCGAGGTTCGGGAGCAGGAAGCCGGGTACGGAAAGCTGGAGCCAGGTGTGAGCCGGGCATAGTCGCGGCATAAGCAAATACCCCAATGACTCGAGATTAACGAGTTGGGATTCGTCTCTTTCCCTCGGAAGTCGCGCCGACTTCTTCGCGATAATTCGGTGAATCCTTTACCTCAAACAGTTTTTTAAAAAGCCCTTCACGTGACCATCGCGAGAACGAGCATGGATATCCATACGTTTTCTAAGAATAATAATTAAATTGGGGTGAATGACGCCACAAAATCAAGCCCTTACCCCCATCTCAACACCCTTCGCTTTCATCCTTCCTTCCTTCCACCCTTCCTTACACCTCTGGAAGGTTGGTGACTGCCGTGCAGAATTGAAAGGTAGCCTGTATATAATGAGGTAATCTTCTTCATCTTAGTTTGTCCTACCAAATATTTGGTAAACTGTATAACTGAAGAGTTGGCTGAAAACTTTCGGGGTGATTATCGTATTTGTACATGCGAAAGATTTTGAATAAAAGTGTTAGAAAAATACTCTTCAAATCCGTACTTATCTCAGTAAAAAAGCATTAAAAATAAGGTCTAAATTAAGGTAAGAATTTCATTTTATAAATATAAATTTGTTTTTTTTTCCTTTTTAATTTCACTGTGTACAATTGGTAGATGCATTCTTAAGAAAAACATGTCTTTCCTTCAAAAGTGCTAGGAGAAATATAGAAACGAGTTGTGATTGGAGCGTTTTCCTCGGAATATCACAAAACGACGTTACGCTTAAATAAGAATTAACTAGAGGATATTCTTTTAAGTACTTAGGAACACAAAAATATAAAAAAAAGTTTTTTTTTTCTAAAAAATAAAAGGTTTATTATATTTTTTATGCATAAAAAATTCTTAATATTTCCTTCTTCTATTGTAATGTGTAATGTAGTTTTTTCTATGTTAAATATAGTCTTGTAAACTCAATGCACATTATGCTGTATTGACATAAGCAAAATAATAATAGCGGAAATTGAAATTGTAAATTGATTGAAAACGTAAATTAGACGTTTTATCTCTTATTTAAATAAAACAGAAAACATATGCAAAGGAATAATTTTTTATGGAATTACTATTTCAGGTCTCCAATTGCAGTGTTAAATGAAAATCAACCATTTTTTATTACGGAGACAGATGAAAGATTAGTCTTTATAGGTTGAAAAAATTACAAACACTAAGGTATAAATTTGAATGTTAACCATAAACAAATTCCTGAGTTCATATTTAAAATATAAAAGGAAATTATTCGAGCTTGAGAAGTAAAGGAAGAGGAAGAAGTTGTTATTACTCCGTTTAGACTTTAAGTATGAATCCTTTTTTAATTGGCTTCTTTTCTAAAACATTTTTAAAGTTTTACTTTGTCTTCCAAAGTTTAATCATGTATCCCTTGCCCTGCGATTGATTTCGTCACATTGTCTCACCACAAGGGAATCAGTTCAACTGATAAAAATGAGAAGAGGAAGGAAGAACGAGGAATATTGTGGAAACGAAAGGTTGAGCAATCAACCCGTGTCACCCACTATAAGGTACCATATCACACACAATGTGAAAATCACACCGAGTGAACAACTGACTCCCCTGGCACTCTAGAGAAAGAAGATTGATGGGGAGACAACATCTGACAGGTATACGCCAGAGCCGGTCTTCACTGACTGCTCATTTCCCCTTCAATCGACGTCGACACAAGCGGGTGGAAGGAATAGCTCTTCTCGGGAGATAAACGAATACGGATGCGAATCGGCACAATCGCACCGTTTACCGACAAGCGACATGAACGACTCATCCCTAATCTGGTCGTTTTCCATCCGAAAGACCCGCTCCTGGCCTTATGATTAAAGTAACATCCCGATTTAAGAGTCGTTCATTTTGTTTTGCGACCAAATCATCCGACGATTTTTTTCCCTGACAACCAATCCATCCTTCCGTTTATTCGCGCGAGTAAGATGTCTCTACTCTTTAAGAATTCGGCGCGTTTTGAGCCCGCCTTGTGTAAAAGGGCAAGAGATAAGAGATTGTCTTCGAATAAGGGATCGCGATAAATGGACACGGGTGCCATTAGCGAGGGAGGAGTAAGTGGATACGAAGAGCATGAGACAGCGCATTCGGAGAAAGGGAAAGAGATGATTGATTGGTCGGTGGCGTGATGCGACTCCGAGAGACGCAAGTCAGCAAATGAGAGTTAATCTTCCATCCTGATCCTCCCCCGAGAGTTCAAGTCGTAAACAAAATGAAACCATTCAACCTATCTCATATAACAAAATGATGACAAGGGTGAAAAATGTATCCTAGCGTGAGGAAAAATAGTATAACATTCGAAATTCTCTCTCGGAGCACATTGATGAGATTCCAAGAATTTCAAGGCCTCGAAACGTGAGTGATTCTTTATAAAATGGGAGCTCTTAATCCAAAAATATATAATTAACGCATTTATTGTGACAGGGAACTGAAAATTGATGAATCACAGTGATGTTATTCCGAAGATGGGGTCTTTACGATTCTGTCCGAATTAAATTGCATTTTGGTGCTGCTCACGTGCGTATTAATACATCATAAGGGGCGAGACGGAATATATCATGCAGCCTCAAATGTCCACCATATAACCTAGAGTATATTCAAAATAAGTAAAAATGGGATAAAATTGATCTAAAATATATATGTATATTTATATATATGTGAGAGAGAGAGAGATAAATATATTTTCCCTATGCAATAAAGGGAAGAATCGCTGCTTTGTCACGAAAAATGTGAAACTTTAATGAAGCATACTGCAAAACCCTTGACAATTAGTTGAATCTCGCAAAGAAAGGGGCCGCCGCAAAGAGGAACTATGTCATAAAATTTTGCAGGAGCGGAAGCTGTTGGATTCGTGACTGGAATTCAGACTGAAACGTAACTGAACAAAAATAAAATTGAGCAAAAAATATAGTTAGTCGCGTTCAAGGTTAGAGGAATGAACTTGGTGCAAACAATAGTGATAAAATAATGGAGTCGGTCACTACATCGAGGGGGAAAAATCCCGTGGAAACATGGGAATGAAAATTTTTCAATGCCAGAGAGGCGATGAATACGGAAAAAAAGTACTCCTATTCACAAGTGAGACCTGTATTATTGTCGTCGGGAAGTGGGTGCGATGATCCATTTGTACGTACGTATACATTCACATGCGAGAGCGTCGAGTTGTACTTTCGCTTCGAAGCAATCCGCGAGAAGTGACGAAATGGCGTCGCGGCGGGAGTGGGAGTAAGCAGGGAGGGGGTGAGTGGGCGCGTCGAAGGAACATGCGACAACGCTTTACGTACGTCCCTGGTGCCGGATACAATTTTGGAAATGGAATGTATTTTTCCCCGGCACTCGACACAAATGGATCGCACACAAAAAAGAAGCACATGGCAGAATTTACTGAGCAACTCACCTTAGTAAAATGGGGGGGGGGGGATGGAGTGAGGTCGTGCGGGGAGTTTTGTTTGAGTGTTTGCTCGTGACGTGGAGAAGGTCAAGGGGACTCTCATTTCAAAATGAGGAGGAGTGAGGGGACAATTGAAATGAGAGGTGGAATGGAGGACTTGCTGAGAAAAAATGCGTAGGGAGCGAGAGGGAGAGATTAAAGGGGGAGGACAGAGTGACAACATTTCGACGAGTTACAATGAAGGGCAAGGCCGGGGAGGTGATTAATCACAAAGGGTACAATAAAAATATAAGCAGGGGAAAAATTTCTTGGGGTTTGAGGAAACCACCAGAATTCGCCAGGCGGACGACAAAGGGAAGATGAGGATACAAAAAAGTATCTTCTTTCCTCGACATTCGACCGAAAAAGAAGGGAATCTGTTGATACGAGGTGCGGAGTGGGAACGGCTGTCGACTGTAGAAGACAATCATAACCCCCATTGTGACTCGTTAATACGGTAAAAATGGTTTCTAGAAGTAAACCTCTTTCCGAACATAAAAGGTTGAATAAATTCTATCAACCAATTCGTCGCAGGTCAAATAGGTGGAGAAAGAAGCAATAAATGACCGCTAAGCGATGGCGCTTCACTCGAGGAAGACGTCGACTTTATCCCCAACTTTAATGGAATATTGTAATCCATTAAATGTATTCATTGTTAATTAAATAACTTAAGAGCAATGAAATATAATTTTCCTGTTTCAATCAAAATAAATCATATCTTTAAATTTTATAAATTTATAAATAGCCGCCAATCCGAATGAGCTCCAGTTTGCAATCTGTGTCAAACCCTGCAGAAAAAACAAGCGCCACGGAAAGTTTATTATTCCTACATTTTTTTGTGCCGTGTTCTCATAACGATTAGAGTAAAATGGTAACTAGTTTAGTGCAAATAAACCAAATGAAGTGCGAGCGTTACTGTAATCTGCTACGTGCATTCGACAAGACGTGTCAAATCAAATGGATATTTTGATTTCAGTTCCCAATCAATGGGGAATAAAAGTTCAGGATGTTGCTGTAACATGTCAGAAAATGACGGATACTTGCATAAAAGTTTCTTTTTTGCATTTCAGAAATGAGGCTTGTAGAATAAAGAAGCACATAAATTGATTCAATCAACTCATCAATGTCTCGGGTATATCTTTTAAAGATGGCATTGCAGCGTATAGATTAATTGTTTTATGTGTAATGGTAATTAAAAATTAGGAACATGCAGATGACAAGAACCATTAAACTTACTTTACAGGATTTCCATTCGAAACGGAAATCGTATATCAGAGTATTCCGACAACGTCGAAAGTAATTCTAAACTTGAGGGGAAAACTATCTCCCCTTCTTTGGGATAGTAGTAGTGCATCGGCGGTGGAATTTATCCAATGAGGAAGAAAAGGAGAGGTAGGTTTTGTTAAATTTAAGGGAAATATTTTCTCCGTCACTGTCTATATTTCGACAGATTATATCGTAGCGCAGGTCGTGGTAAGTGCATAAAATTTTCCGTGGAATTTTCATAGTCTACCCTATTCCTCCCTAGAGACGGGTCTATGCAAGTGGAATGCCTAAAACGCATCAAATGTCACGGTACCCAGATACCACGTTTGTATCGGCAGGTCGGGAGAGACTCGGAAAAGGCGGTTTGTGGGGGTAAGAAGGGGGTGTGAGTTGCGGGTGAGGGAAGAGTTGGAAAGAGAGAGAGAGAGAGTGAGCAGGGAAGAGGGGAGGGCACGAAGAGGACGGAGATGAGGGCGGAGGGAGGCAGTTTCCTCGAGCGGGGAAAGAAACGGGAAATGAGGGAGCGGGATAGGAAATGAGCGCGAAGAAGGATAGCGAGGGGAAGGAAAGGCGGGAAGGAGGGCTGGGTTGTCCCCGCCCCGGTGACCCCCTTACGGCCCCCGAGGGGTGCGAGGTTGAGGCTAGCCATTAAACACTCCCCACACGCGGGAGACTCCAAACTTTCTCCCCCATCCCTCCCCACCCTCGAAGAGTACCCCTGCCTCCCGTCTTCCTCGCATTGACCACAACGCGCCACCTACGGTACCAAGATAGGAGACCGCAGGCAG
>WURS02015987.1:0-12158 GCA_011762765.2 Rhinocypha anisoptera | reverse complement strand
AAAAGTACAAAGTATATTTATTCCTAACATGGATATGTACAACTTCCACGAAGTGAAGCCTGATACCGTTTATTATATTAATATAAAGACTAGAAACATCACTAGATGACCATATGACATACCAGATGTCTGGAAAGTAATAATAATACGACAACTCATAAAACACAGAAAACTACTACCAAACTCCTGAAGGGAAAGAATAACACCCAATGGAAGAGACGGCGGAAGAGTCTTAGTTGACGTATAATTACTGCACATAAAACAAATACAGGCACTAAGAAGGCACTTTCTCCTTAAAAAATGTCACTATTAGTATCACTATGACATCAAAGTAAATAGATTATACAAAGCTTGAATTTCATAGCAAATGCTGGTCCTCTGAAGATATCAGATTGTTCATAATCTCCTAAAACATATAAAATGGGAAAAGTTGTAATTATAGTTGAATATCCATCAGAATGATGCCATACATCTATATCAATATGTCAAGAAATATTGAGTGTATTTCATTGACATTTTGAAGAATAACAAAAATGTTTAATGAATTGTTAGAAAATCCAAAAAATAATGCTAGTAGAGAAACATTGTTTTAAAAAATTACAATTTTTTAATAACTTTGTTCTTTTCTGGTGTAGTTGCTATTAATTTTTATAAAAACTTGACAATTTTATGACTATAGATAATTATTTATAATACATCAAACATTACCTGTACCAATTTTGATTCATTTACGCAAAGAATTATTAGGAAATTAAAATATTCCTTGAAATATAAATTTCTAAAATATAAATAGGTGTTTTTGGTGGTGAGGTTTGAGAAAAAAATCGAAAGCCAGTGGGTAAGAAAATAAATTCTTTTTAATCAAGAGTTTCTGACAATAGCTGTACACCGAGTGTTAAAAACCCATGTTGCTCAATTTTTATAGTAAAAAAAATACTATAACACATGTTAATGTTGCCTTTTGAGAGGAACCCATTGTAATACATACTAAAACTGCTTTAGGAACAGTATGACTAAAATTTCTGGTGATTCTAAAATTCTAAGAGAGTTTAGAACTTTAACTGATTTCATATAAAACATTTAATTAACATACATTTAAAAAATATGCTGAAAAAGAAGCAAGTGTCGGAAGCATTAGCGAAGGGGGATGCAGCTGAGATCAAATCTGCAAAGAATCGTGAGGTGCTCTACGATTCACTCCAGCTGGCCCATAAGTGTATCCTGAACTCATTTTATGGATATGTGATGAGGAAAGGGTATGCCAACACTTTTCTTTCTCATCATTTTGCAATGGTTTTCCGCCAAGTCTGGTGATCATAGTGTCCATAATTGGCACAGAGCATTCGTTTTTGTATCAGAAGTGGCAGTTGTTCCCTAAAAGGGATACTCGGGTCTGTAGTGGATAACAGCCAACCTTTATGGCATAGGAAATCATTGTGAGAAAATCTCTTGTATTAACCCTTTCAGGATGGATTTTTGGTACATATCATTTCTCACCTCACAAATGTTGATGCATGGCCAACCCAGTGTCTGGTTCCTTTGTCTTGTGCCATGTTGATCGAGTAACTGTCAGAATCTCTCTTAGAAGGCTCAGGGCATCAGTCCTGCATTAGAGTTTAACGCAGTTACTATTGTCTTCAGTTTTCTCCTGTCCTTTGGTTTTTCAGATTATTTTATTAAACACTTGTAAATAATCAACACTTTGAAAATGTATGTAATCCATCCAACCACCCTCAACGGGTTAATCTCAATACAAAGCAGAGGTCATCCTGAGACATTCTGGGAGAAGTTAGTTATTCTAGCAGGACCATTAAATAAGAAATTACAGTAGAAGTCTGCATTAGCGAGTATGGCTTATAACGAGAGTACCGCTATAGCGAGCCATTGTTTTGAGTTGGTTGGTCCACGTGTTACAACATGGAGAGTTCCATTGGTTATTACGAGGTTATCATATCTCTACTATCACTATAGGGAGTGGATTTTGCCATGGTTGCTGTTTTGGGTTGCACATCTCGCAGGATTTGAACACACATTACATTGTCATGCCTCGCGAATCTACATTGCAAGGGGGGCTTTGCGAGAGACTTTGTGGTGATTTTACGAGAGGTGACTTTGTGGTTTTATGCCACAAACTTTCCTGGGGAGTGACTCAACAACTTATCTTTCAATCAGTACTCCAGTCTGTAATTTCCTGCTTAAGTTGTTTCAGTATTGATTACCAGGTTTTTCAGAGGCACTTTGCAGTTGCTACAGTTAGGATGGAGAAGAAAAGAAAGGCTTTAAATTTAGAAACAAAATTCACAATCATTGAGGCTTGTGGAAGAAAGGACGCCAATAACTCTGAAATTGGCCACCCATATGGCTTGTCGTCATCAACTTCGTTCACCATTCTGAAGAATGAAGAAAAAATTAGGGCTGCCTATACATTAGAACGTGCAGTGGGGAGTAGCAAGAAACTGCAACCTGCAAATAATATTGAATTGGAATCAGTGTTGTTTGATTGGTTTCCTCAGCAATGTTTAGTTGGGGTTTCAATCAGTGGTCCCATGCTCAAAGAAAAAGCAAAAGAGTTTGTCATAAGAATGAGAATCGAGAATTTTGAAGGCATTGATGGCTGGTTAAATAGATTTAAAGGAAGAAGAGATATTTCACTTCATCAGTGGAGAATCACCGAATGTCAGCTCCAAAGCAGTGGAAGATTGGGTCCTGATTCTAAATTCAATCATGGAAAGATATGAGGTAAAGGTAATTTATTTGTGAAGAAAAATATTCTGGAAATTATTATACATAATCATTGACTTTAATTGTTGTAATATTCATTATGAACTCCATGTGTTGATTCACTTCATTTAGGATATATACAACATGAATGAAACAGCCCTCTTTTACAATTTATTGCCGGAAAGAACTTGGCCGTGAAGGGTGACCAATGCAAAGGTGGTAAAACATAGAAAGGAAAGAATAAAAGTTCTCCTATGCACAAACATGGATGAAACTGACAAAATGAAGCCATTAATCATTGGAAAGTCAAAACGCCCACGTTTATTCTGTGGCCAGCCAAGTATTCTATTCACTAACGAGTCCATCACATAAGCATGGATGACATCCCAACTTTTTTCAAAGTGGATCTGGATTTTTGATGCCAGAATTGAAGGAAGAAATCGAAGGGATGTGTTGTTTGTGGATCGCTGTCCAGCTCACCCAAACTTTATAATAACTTGTGTTTTTTCCACCCAATTGCACAAGTGTGTTACAGCCACTATAATAGATATAGATCAAGGCATCATTTGTATGCTAAAACACCACTTTCGTTCAATGCTCATCAATTCATTAATGTGGAAATTGGTGATTGCAGAAAAAAAATGGAATGTCCTAGAAACAATCCATGGGTTAGCAGCTGCCTGAAATAATACATAAATGTTTTATGCATACAGGATTCAAGAGAAATGTAGCAGAAATTACGGTTGAAGAATCCATAGATGCTGAGGTGGAGCCTGAGAGTTGGAAGGTTGTGTCGAGCATACTGAACACTTTCTGCACATTTGATGATTATGTAACGGTAGATGAAGATATTACTGTGTGCGGTGTAATGACCAAAGACAAACTAATAGGGCAGCAGAATAATGACGGTGGTGAATCATCTGATGATAATGGTGTTGAAACAATATGTGAAATTCTCAGCAATGAGTCTCTTGCACAAACAAACAATGGGAGTAATAAATTCATTGTACATTGCTAAAAATGCTTCAATTATAATGACGTTAAGGCCTTCAAAATAATTGAGTAATTTCTTACCAAACATTGTGCAAAAAACTTGAAGCAAACCACAACTGACTCATTTTTTTCATGAGTAAAATGATTTTGTTGCTGTTCACATTTTGCAGGCCAGTGGGTCGGTGGATTCATTTTTTCAAAAGATCAACTATTTTTTTTGTTTGCATGGCTAAATGATAATTCAATCCATGAAATTTTTTTGTTGCACTATTTATCGTATGTTACATGATTACATATTATTGTGGCTTGTCTTTATTTTCCTGTTTCTGAAGAAAATTCCCCCACTGGACAAGGGGCAGTCGGATATAAATTGACTGGAATGGCGATTTTTCAAACCTCTTTAACACAGGCATGTGCGTGCATACATTAAATGAGTCATGATGATGGTTCTTAAGAAGAAATTGTTTCAGGCATTACTTTGTGGAACTGCTTCATGACTTTAAGAAATAAAACACTTTGTAATTCCACATAAACTAGTTTAATGAAGACCTAGGTTTCGACACACAGCACCATCATCAGGTGTACGTCATATACCTGATGATGGTGCTTCCTGTCGAAACCTAGGTTGTCATTAAAGTAGTTTATTTAGAATTACAAATTGTTTTATTTCTTAAATTCATGGTTCTTAAGGGTTTCATAAAACATATTTTCATGACAAAATGAAATTTTTACCTACCTTGAAAAATATTATTATTGTCACATGAACCAGTGTTGTCTTGGTTTTTTCATGAAAATGTAGGTTTCGATGCGGTTATATTTCGTCCATATAGCCGATCGATCAGAATAGAAGAACATATGGAGTGGTGAGCTAGACTTTTAGACCATTCAGGAAAAGGTATTAGTTGAAGTTCAGATGGGGAGGGAGAGACTGCCAAGCAAAGGAACAGGAGGTCCCCTTTTCATCGACAAGCAAGAAAAGGGATTAGTTGAAAGTCAAGAGGTGGGGGGGAGCAAACAAACAAGGGAGAATCTACTTATCACCAGCTCTATCCCAGAGTGAAGGAGATCCTATTCAGTGGTCTCATTTGTCTGTGTTGACCTTTGCTTATCTCACAAATTGTAGTCCCATGACCTCCTCTTATTTATGGAATCATAATTGTTAACCGTAGGCCATACCTTATCTATGATTGTTCATAAAACGTTGCCAAAGATACTACCGATGATTGATGTACTCCCACACTTGTGGTTACAAGTGTGTGTTTTGGTGACAGTTTTTTAAAATTTTTAATGAAACGATCTATTCAATTCAATGGATTTGCGGATGGATTGAAACAACTACTTCATGGCTCAGACTCCCCCACTTTGGTGCTGTTAAATGGCGAAAGAGGTAAATTTAAATGACCGTTGGCTATAATGAGTGTGCGTTACAGTGTGAGATTTTTCGTCATTTATTAGCTCTCATTATAGTGGACTTCTACTGTACCATAAAAAATTGCTGATATAGTTTATAGAGAAATAATTCATTTTGTAGAGCAGTAAATCCTATTTTCATTTAAACCTATGGAAATGAAATTTTGCCAGTTCATTTTAAAATGGAAAAACATTGTTCCCACCAAATTTTAAGTGGTGTGACTATTTTGAGGAAATGTTAAAAACTTTCATATCCAAATGAACTCACAATTTTTATCTAGCAACCATTCAATTTTTTATTAGTTTATTAAATGGAATTTCAATACTCAGAGGTTATTAGACTTTGAATCATGCGACCAGCAAATGATCATTCTGTAACTTATACTAGTACTAAGATTCTTCTTAAGAATTATCCATTAGTGTGCCATGAGCTTCAGTGAAACTTTAATTATACACTGCAATAAAAGGTTTTAGTGTCACTTCATCATGACAAATGAACTATGCAAGCTGATTTCATTGTATAAGATCAGTTTGCGAGATTTCATGCAAAGAGATGTTGTAAACACTGATTGATTTTAAGAGGGAAGTTGGTGGGGCCTATAGCATTAGTTCGTTTATCTTCAGTTCTTAATTCTGAGGTTTTGCAACATATTCTGAGCCTGATGTGTGTGTGGTGCTTGTGTCGTTGATTTTACTCTGGCATTGCATCAGTGACAGCCTTTGCAAGTTCACTAACATTAAAAAAAATGAATTAATTCACCCATTGATAGTCCTGTTCCCTTCCCTGTGCCACCTCTGATTTCCCAGTCAGAAAATTTTCCAGAAAATCACTGATTTGTGTTGAAGTGCCAGTGGGATTTAAACCTTGGCCCCCAAATTCAATATCGTGACACTTAACCTTGCCTACCATGTACATTGACTTGCATCCAATTTACAGGGCAAGATGGCACAGCATGGAAATGGCTGGCATTGTTTGTTGTACTGGGTCTTCTATTATCCGACGAGCTCGTGAAATCATTGAGCAGGTTGGTCGCCCATTGGAACTAGATACTGATGGCATTTGGTGTGTTCTACCTGCTTCATTTCCTGAGAATTTTGTGATAACCTCTACAAATCCAAAAAAGCCTAAAGTCACAATATCATACCCAAATGCTGTGCTCAATTCAATGGTTAAGGTGAGCTATATTAAATATATTGACAAATTGAAAAAATGTGTTTACTAGGTAATATTTGAAATCAAATACAAATTGCACTATAATTAATACACACACAAAGATTATGACCAATTATTTAGAATATTAGGGAGGTGACATGCATTCACATTTCATTAAAGAATAATTTTAACTTACTTTGAAACCATTATTGGTCATAATTATAACTGCTAATTATTGCTTATTTATTCATGACTCAAGATGGTTTCAATTATCTTTTCCTTTCGCAATTATAGGATTTTTATACCAACGATCAGTATCAAGAGTTGGTTGATCCTGAAAATGTATCATATGCATCGCGCAGTGAAAATTCCATTTTCTTTGAGGTGGATGGTCCATACCTGGCCATGGTCCTCCCTGCGTCTAAAGAGGAAGGGAAGAGACTGAAGAAGAGATATGCTGTCTTCAATTTTGACGGTTCATTAGCCGAACTTAAGGGGTGAGCTGTGAACGGTTTTATTTCCACTCAATGATGAAGCCGGAAACAATATTTATAATGAGTTTCTATCCATAGGGTGTCCAAATTGCTCATAAATCCAAAATTTAAATAATGGATTGATTTGGTAAAAGAAAGATCTTATGTCCTCTGAGGAGGATGCATGTATGTGCGTAGCTACATAAAATGTTAAAAGCATTCGTTATGTTCACATAGCCTAATTTACATTTAATGTTAATCAGATATAAATGTTGAAATCCCATGCAATAAGTAACTCCTTTTTTATGCAACTCAGAGAAAATTTCAAAATTCTTCACTTAGTGATTTAAACCTATTTGCTAATCATTTCTCAGTTTTAGAATAATATTTTGTGTATCCTGTTGATTTTTTGCTCGACAAATTTTTGCTTCCTACTACAACTTTAAATGAAGGTATTTGATTTCATTTAATGATTTCTTTCCTATGAATATGATTGTTGCATTTATTGGCCACAGTTTATAAGATGTAATTTTTCCATGAGATATAATGCATTATCTTAATGATTGCATGCAAGACTGAGCATTCATAAGCTCTCCATGGTGGTGAGGCATCATTCAAAAATTTTTTCAGTCATTGTTGTCATTAATCTGTTCAACATTGTGAGTTTTGTTAGTAGAGAGAGTTATTAGATGTATTAATTGCTAAGTGTAGCGAAACTCTTGTGCATAGTACCAGGAGTTTTATTTTCATTTTGGCTTATTGTGTTTGTGTGAGTGTGTGATTCATTCACTTAATCTTGCTAAAAATAATAACATACCGTATTTACCTGAATATAAGACAAGGGTTTTTTTTCCAAATTTAGCTTCAGAAAAATGTGGCTTCATCTTATATTTGAGTAGAATCACAATTTTACGTATACCGATTTTATGAGAAATTCATTTTTACGCACGGGACAAAATGGTCCCTGCCAATCTTTTAAGTAGTCATATGTTGTTACAATTTGAAATTACGTAAATTTAACGTTTTACGTAAGGCTGTTTTGGTTCCCAATGGAAACTTTAATTTGTTTTTACGAATCAAAATAACAGAACTCAATGAAACTGCAGCAAAATCCTGAAGAATCTTTTTAATGTCAGTCATTGATTAAATTTAAAGTAATTCCATACACTATTGCGTAATTCAATGGTAACACATTACTGCCTGAACACTTAGTAGTTTACATTATTATTTTACTTGAACGTATCTGATCATGTTGATAAATAATGGGTTACAGGCTGTTACGTGTTTAGGACAAATACTACACCACAACTACCACTATTGAAGAAGGCACTGACCTTAAAATAGGAAGCATAGGAATGATAGTTGAGGGTAGGAACGTCAACAGCTGTTTTGAGTGACAATCTGTCTTTTGGGTCTCCCGAAAGTGGCACACGTTGTTGAGCGGAATTTGATACGCTGTTGAGTTAAGTCAAAAATTAAAGGAAATAAACCAAAGAAGCAACCATAATTAAGGTTCTATAGAATACAGTGTAATTATAAACAAATACCTGACAATTTTGAGTGTAATAATTACAAATAATGGTCTCTCATGCTACGCTCGCACTTTAAAATATGAAATTTTACAAAATCAACGAGTCTCCTTCATGGAAACAGAAGAATTGACAAATTTCTCACCAGACAGCACTACTCCATGTGAAAAAATGCTATGTACTATATTACGATATTTCTATTCAATCACACTACATGGATGGATTTTGCAGTGATTTTTTCAGCATGCATAAGAAATATTTTTCTGCGAGAGGAACATAATGATGAGACAGAAAGTGAAACCCAGTCATAGGGTTTAGCCAGGTCATTACAATGTACAGAAAAAACTGCCGATTCAGGCCGAGCTTGTGATAATTAAAAGTTTTATTTGCAATCACTGAATATATGCATAAATAAAATATAAATGACAAATCTATGCATCACTTTCTAGCAACAATAGATATAATGGCCAAGAGTACAATATTTTATTATGATGCATCATAATTTCTTAGAACATTTATCAAAATTAGCCATTATTTCGTTTTTACATTGGTTCTAGGAATCTAATGAATATTTATACAATTTAAATGTCTCTTTAGTATTTTTTTACCACAATATATTAGTGTTTTCACAATTTAAAATATAACGTCTGGCTTTCCCCAGCCAAAATATTTCATAATACATCATCATTATCTTTACAACTGTTTATACCATCCAGTAAATTCACCTATTTGTGTGCATGTTGTTGATGCCACTGACTACTTGATTCAGGGCTTCGGGGAAAGAATGACCCCATCTTAATGAATTTCACTTAACTCCTTGCACTAATTTGGAGGAATTTCTCACTTAATCATGTGTCCGTTAAGGTTTGAGGTCAAGAGGAGAGGTGAACTGCAGCTCATTAAAATTTTCCAGTCGTCCGTGTTTGAGTCGTTCTTAAAAGGTGAGACGTTGGAAGAGTGCTATGATGCAGTTGCCCGAGTGGCGGACTATTGGCTGGATGTCCTTTACAGCAAGGTGAAGCATTTAGATTGTAAAAAGCCATGCCACAAATTGTGTACATTTTCATATTCTTGCTATCGTCCAACATTACTCTACCCAGGCAAGTACTATGCCGGATTCGGAGCTGTTTGAATTGATCTCGGAAAACCGTTCCATGTCAAAGAAATTGGAAGATTATGGTGCACAGAAGTCCACTTCCATTAGTACAGCGAAAAGGCTAGCCGAATTCCTTGGTGATCAAATGGTGAAGGATGCTGGATTGGCATGCAAGTTCATTATATCCAGGAAACCAGATGGAGCTCCAGTAACTGAAAGGTTTGAGAGATTCTCCCTTTTTTATCTACCCTAAACTCACTCATGTCATCCTCCTCTTGAGCTAAAAGAGTAAAAGAAATGCATAAAAATCTCTTTGTGTATTTCAAATTATGTTCACCTAGTCCAAAACATACCACTCATTTGATGTCTTATCAGTACATATCAGTGTTTGATATGTTTATAAAAGTGCTAACCAAATATTGTTGCATATGTGCAGATGATATTGTGGAATTTGTTACCACGCATTTGGGATTAGCTGTAAATTTAAATTTTCATGTCTGTCCTCTGTGAATACATCAAATAATTTAAGTAGCAGTTCATATGTGTATGAGGAGGATCTAATTATAAAAAGTACACTTGTTTTCACTCTAAAATGAATGTGTATGAGGAATAAATGTGAAATAATTACATTGTGAAGCATCTATGTCACTTAAAACATTGTTTAACCCATTACGTCATTGTTGTAAGCTCTCTGAACAATCTTCGAGGTCTTTGCATATTTGCTAAGTTTAATGCAAATTTTCAAATCTTGCAAACTTCTGTCGAAGATGTAACCACTCATTAGGGAATGTTTTTCTTATGACAATATGTACACCAATTACACAAAACCCAATGTAAAATAAGCAATGTAATTTGAAACACTACCATATTAAGATTACAGCTCATTGCTATGTGAACAACCTTTTGTTGTCATCAGCCAGGACTACACAGGGTAGAGCTCTCTTCTCTCTCTCCTCACATCTTTATGAAATATATTTCGGTATTTCCATAGTTCATGATTTTTCTGTCACTCACTCTCATCCTTAATTAGTAACTTCTCTGCTCCGCAAACAATTTCAGTGAGTTTTTCTATATGTAGGAAACCGTCTCAGGCTTAACTTGGTGGAACTCCTTCATGGTGAGAGAAGAAAAACTTTGCATTTTCCACATATAATTTTATTTCAATACGACCCGGGTTTCATCGCGTAGCGACATCATCAGGAAGTTTTTCTTCTCTCACCGAGTTTTTCTATGTCAAGACAAAACAATGTCCTGAAAAAATTTTAAGGATTGTTGAATTTTATTATTGTATTTCCTTTATAGAGCAATTCCTCTGGCCATATTTCAATCAGAACCTAGTGTGAAGCGTCACTATCTGAGGAAATGGCTCAAAGACTCAACGCTCGATGATATAGACATTCGTGACGTTCTCGACTGGGATTATTATATTGAACGGCTCGGCGGCACTGTGCAGAAAATCATCACGATACCAGCAGCCATGCAAGGGGTAAGAGCTTCTTTCTTTGATGTATACATTTCTATTTGAACTCTTTCTTTCTATTAAAAAAATTCCGGAATATTACTTACATAGTCCTTATTTTCCAATTTTTCATTTTAATCCCTTTGCTTTACCCATTCCATGTGAGTACTACCATTATTGAATATGGTGTACAGTGAAACCTCGGTTAGCGAACGTCTCTGATAATGAACAATTCGGATAACGACCAAAAATTTCACTAAAAATTTGCCTCGGTTAGCGAACAGATGTGTAGCGGCCATGTTTGTGTTTGGTGCTGTGCGATCCCAAATGGATACAAAGTAAGCTGTGCGATCCCTAATGGATACAAAGTAATACAATGTCGCCGGCTACGCATATATAAATACATCGTCATCCAGTTACACACACACTCCCATTGCGGACACGCAGCGTGCTGGTGGATTCCAGAGACATTTCAGAAGTTACTCTTGTCACGCTCCTTTAGCGATCACTTGTACTAATTATAAGTGAATTAAACCAGTTGAAAACCGAGTTGAACCGCCTTCAGATGTGTTGAACATCAGGTGTGCTACGTCACGCACACCTGACCGGCGGACAGGGGTCAAGTGCTTCTCATCTTTCTTTGTGCTCGAGACACGGCACAAAGAACACACGTTCATTATCCTAATCGCTGTGCATCCCATCCTTCCTCTTTAGGGATTTTTTTACTTTATTTTAATAATCATCAAGCCTTCAATCGTGGCACTAAAGAAGTTTAAGAGAGATGGTAGCAGTTCAGTGAGAAGGCAGCGGCCAACAATTCAATTGAAGAAGGAAATGATTGCCAAGTATAAACGAGGCATGCGTGTGTCGGATATTGCAAGACTATATATATCACCCGCATCCATATCATCCGCATAAACATCCACATCCAACCTGGGGTGTGGATGTGAGTTTTTAGTCCTTCATATTTTCATCGCTTTATTTTTCCACCGCAATTGGCTTGGTGCCGCGTGTCTGGGCAACTGAATTAAATATAATATAATACATTTAATAAATAAATAAATGAATGATGATATATAATAAAAAATCATAGTTTTTGCCGTGTTGTTTGGTGGTGCTTTGGGCGGAAGTCACATTGACTTGCAATTAGTGCATTACTATATATATATATATAATATATGAGAAAATACGCCAGAGGCTGTAAATATTATTTGGGATAGGAATTGTGAAAAACAGGATAGGAAAATATAAAAGTCGAACACAAGGGAATAGTATATTTCACGGAAAAAATATGCCACGACCGGGACTCGAACCCGGGACCTCC
>WURS02015976.1:0-12158 GCA_011762765.2 Rhinocypha anisoptera | reverse complement strand
TATCTCGGGTTTGATCCTGAGATATGTCTCGGGTTTGATCCGGGGATCATCGGTTCTAAAGTCGATGATCTTACCACCGACACCACATTGTTCTGTTAGCAATCCCCCATCTCAAGTTATATTTATATTCATTTATTTCTTTCTTTTTTAAAAAACTTCGTTCCCTTGCATTTGATCCGAGGAACTTCGGTTCTAAAGACGATGACTTAACCTTCACCACCATCGTATAACGAAAGGAAAGATTTGTCAGGCTTACGTCCGGGGTCCGAAGTTTCCAGGATCGAATCCGAGAGAAAGAATTTTGTTTAAAAATTTTTTATTTGTAATTATTGTTTTTAAAAATAGAAAAAAAGGAAAATCCTTTAATTTTGTTAGAACTTTCCTTACGTTTAACGATGATGGTGAAGGTTAAGTCATCGCCTTTATAACCGAAGTTTTCCGGGTCAAATCCGAGACAAGGTTGTTTTTCAAAAAAAAATTAAAAAGGAAATATATAATGCTTGTGATGGGGGTTTGCTCACGTAATAACGTGACGGTGGTTGTAAGATTTAGATCTGAAGTCCCCCGATCGAATCCGAGATAAAGAATTTTAATAAAAAAATGGAAAAAAATATGTAGAATTATCAGACGGTGATTCGCTCAAGGAACTCGGTGACGGCGGTGGTAAGGTTATCGACTTTAGAAACGAATTTTCCGGGACCGAATCCAATACAACGAGAATTTAAAAAAAAATAATTAAAAAAAGCAAATATATTGAGCTATAGAGGGGAATTATTACACGAAATACGATGGCGGCTGTAATATCATTTTTTATTATCTCTTTTTAGAAGTAGTATCAGCTTTTAGTACATTCCCAGGATCAAATCCTATACATGGATGAATTTCAAAAAATAAAAATAAATAAGAACACAAGAGCTAGAGTGTGGGGCTTAAGTCACGGAACACGGTTTCGGCGGTGGTATTGTCATCGCTATTAGTACATTCCCCGAATCGAATCCCAGAGAATAAAGTTTTTGAAAAAAATAAAAAATAAGAAAATATATTGAGCTAGAGAGGGTGATTAGTTCACGAAACTCTATGGTGGCGGTTATAATACCAAAATTCGCCGGACCGAATCCAAAAGAAGGTTTTAAAAAAAAAAGAAAAATTGGATTATATATAGAGTGGGTGCAAAGCTTACGGAACACGGTAGCGGCGGTGGTAAGTTCATCGCCATTAGAACCGAAATTCCCCGGATCGAATCCGGGAGAAGGTTTTAAATAAATAATAAAATAAAATGAATAGCACTCGACAAGTGGGTTTTCTTTTGGAACAATTTGTGGCGTCGGTAATATGATCATCGCCTGTAGAACGGAAATTCCCCGGAATCAATCAGAGAGGAGGAGGTATATAAAAATGAAAGAAAAAAATATATATATTGAGCTTTACTGGGTGCTTTGCTCATGGAACACGGTGGCAGCGGTGGTAAGTTCATCGAATTTCCCAATGATCGAATCCGAGAGAACGAGAATTTCAAAAAATAACGAAAATAAAATATATTGAGCTAGCGAGGGGGACTACCTCACGAAACAGGATGGTTGCGGAGGTAATGCTTTTACTACCGAAATTCCCCGGTTTGAATCCTAGAGATGAAGGTTTTAAAAAATATATATATATATATGTTTGAGTGGGGCTTTGCTCACGGAACACGGTGGCGGCCGGTAAGGTCATCGTCATTAGAACCGAACATCCCCGGATCGAATCAGAGAGGAGTTTTTTCAAAAAAAAAGAAAAAATAAGAAAATATATTTAGCTTGAGTGGCGGCTTTTCTCACGGAAAATAGTGACGGTGGTGGTAAGTTTATTGTCATTAGAACCGATGTTCCCCTGTTCGAATCCGAGAGAAGGAGGTTTTTCAAAAAAATAGAAAAAAAGGAAATAAATAGAGCTTGATTTTTCCACGGAATACTGTGTTGCGGCGGTGTTAAGGTCATCGACTCTAGAACCGAAATTCCCCGGATCAAATCCGAGACAAGGATGTTTTTCAAAAAAATAAAAAATATATTGAGCTAGAGATGGGGATTAGTTCACGAAACACGATGGCGGCGGAGGTAATATCATCGCTTTTAGTACATTCCCCCGATCAAATCCAACAAAAGGATGTTTTTCAAAAAATAAAGAAAATATATTGAGCTTGAGTGGGGGCTTTGCTCATGGAACCTGGTGGTAAGGTCATCGCCATTAGAACCTAAATACCCCGGATCGAATCCGAAAGGGAGATTTATGAAAAAATAAAAAAAAAGAAATTATATTGAGCCAGAGAGGGGGCTTTTTCTCACCGAACATGATGGAGGCGGTGGTAAGGTCATCGCCTTTAGAACCGAAGTTAACTGGAACCCCATAGGAGGTTTTTCAAAAAAATAATGAAAAAAAGAAAAAAAATAGAGCTAGAGATTGGCGTTTGCTCACGGAACAAGGTGGCAGAACCAGGCGGCGGAGTTTTTAAACATCTAAGATGTTCGCGGATCCGTGTCCGTATATTTCTACCAGTTTTCCCAATGTAGTCTGCATTTTAATCACTGCATTTTAATTTGTGGACACCGGGTTCCGAGACATTTTCCGGTATGTCTTGCCAAGTAATTTTGCGTTGCTACACTGCTTTCAAGGAATTAATTTTAAATTTAAACTTAAAATTTAATATTTTATGGAATTTTAAAATTTCAACCCAACTAATTCCTTATTCGCCAAACAACTTTTGGATCATAGCCGCATAAGTGACTTCGATCCGGAGATCCTACACACTAGTAGAAAACGTCCTAAATTTGACGGCATATTGAGATCATAAGAGTGTCACAGAACTCAGATGTTTTATTGTGTAATGAGAGATTTTTTCCAAATACCTCTCTACTATTGTTATTGAAACTCACTTGAAAGACCCCCCTTTATCCCCCCCAAGGTACTGCTTACACCTCCCAGTCATAAAACCCTCAATCAATTCCACCCACCAACCAGTACATCAGTCCCCTTCCATAAAAATCCTTTTCACCCCTCCATCACCAGTTGCCCCGCGATCTTTCTCCTTGGCTACTGATTTTTTTAAAAATTCTGTCCCAACATGCTTTCATATATGTTCTCAGTCCACATCCTCAGTGTACCTGAAGATGCCGTAGTGACGGCGAAACGCGTCGTAAAGAAAGATAAAATATGTGAAAAAGTACAAAGTATATATACTATATATGGATATATATATTATATGGATTCCATGATGATACCGTTTATTATATTTTATTTATCATTGTTACATTTATTCATTTGCATTATTTAAGAGTATATACATTCATTATGCCTATTCGTCAAAAGGAAATAATAAAATATTTGTTTTATAATTATTATATTTATTTATTACATTGTTGAGCTTTGCTCACGGAACACGGTGGCAACGGTGGTTAGGTCATCGACTTTATGCGTCCGTATATAGGATAATTTCATGCGTCCGTATATAGGATAATTTCAGAATGAATTCCTACAAAAACTTACATGAGAGACGGAGATTTAAAATAACGTACGAACTTCTTAGGTTCATTTTTTATTTTTAGGTCATAGGGACAAATTATACACTGATACGTAATCTATTTACATTATTTAATGTAAATAGATGATGTAATAAAACAAACAAATCTACAGCTATGCCTGGAAGAAGCATTCATGTAGCAAAATGTAATTGTATTACTTCAGGTACCATTTTTCGTGGAAACTTTTATTGCTGACCAAGTAATACTCGTGATCATACATTGAAATTTTAATGCAGAGAGTCAAATATTTAAAGTCACAAAGCAATAAAGAGTATAATAATTAAATAAATATATGATCTGTTATAGTTGGAGTGGTTTGAAGTCGTTTGAAATAAATATACGAATTAGTAAGACGAAATCGGTTTGATTATATATTTAAAATTTATTTAATTAAATAAATTAAGTTAAATAACCAATAAAATAATTACTAAATTCAATAAAAAAATGTATCCACATTTATTTATCACCCAATACCAAAAAAAATTATTTCAATTTTTAACTAACCTAGGACGCCGACATAAAAATGTTATGGAAATACCAAATATAACTTTAATACCAAATAACTTAAAGCATTTTAGTAACAATATCGAAAAAATAATATTATTTAATTCACAGTATTAAATATTTATCCTTTTGGTTGCATAATACGACAAGAACATTAGTAACTGGCAAAAATTAAATTAAGGTAGAAACCTTAATTTATCTATATTGTATATGAAATTCTTCCATATGATCTTCATATGACATTCGATAGGTTAAACAACATTAAAACGTCGCAAGTGATTCAAAGATGAAACAGAAGGCAAAAAACAGTTAAATATATCACAGATGTAGAAATATGTAGTGCATCAAACTTATAGGGCTTAAAAAGTATAAACAATTCAAAGGAAACTCTAATTGGAGTAAGATATTTACTATTAATGATGCTGTATGTTAATTTTTATTTTTCCGTGTCTAGTTAATATATTTCAACTACATTAAGATAGTAAAAACGACGAATATTTCTATAAAATTTATTGTTCCACACAGAGGGAGTCCATAATAGGTTGAAAGTAACATGAAATAGATAACTAAAATCCATAATGTGCACAGCATAACTTTAGAGACGTTTACGTTTCAAGAAACATAATCAATTTGCGACACGAATTTCAGCAATAAAAATACACGTATTGAAGGAAAATAAGTGACATCATATGTTATTAATTTATTATACAAAATTAAACTTTTTTGAATGAAATCTTATAGGAAATATCACAAAAATATTCGTTAGTATTCACATATCACATATGAAGCTCAGGAATATAAGATATAAGCACCAAAAGCACATTACATATATTTAGTATGTGCAAATCGTCCTTAACAATTTTTCATTGTTTCAATGTGTTGAAGCTCTTGAAAGAGAATTTACTAATTGATTCTATGAAAATAGGGTAAAAAAAGTCGAAAAATATAATTCACTAGTGATTCATACATGGAAATACATAAAAAAAGAAAATATTAAACTGAATACATAGCCTGAGCCAATAGGGGCCATTTATTTTACATTTAATTCATTAATTTACGTTATATATATAATTAAATATTTTTATTTATAGATATATGCTTTTTCGGAAATCAATGGTATTTTAGGACAATTAAAAAAATTATTATTGCTGCATTACTATAAGCAGTAATACAAAAGACATACAGTAAGCAAAAATACAAAATAATCACAGTGATATTAAGAATAGAGTACACCAAATGGTAGGAAATAAATTCGCCGAAAAACCAAAAGTCACAGAAATGTATTAAAGTAATGAAATGTATGTTACATTAAAACAACGAATAAAATTGTCTATGACAATATTGCATGTAACAAGAGAGGGAAGATTATTAGTAGAAGATGGATTAATCGAGGAAAGTTGCATACAACATTTTAAGCAACAGACAACGCCAAAAAATGAAATTTTAAAATTGGAAAATATTAATTTGTTAAACAATTAATTGATTTATAATAAAATGAAGTTAGTTTTTTTAAAAACCAATTACAACTGCCATTAAATAAAAAATAAACTATTCACGATTACAAATTTTAGTTATTGATTGAAATATGAAGTATTCGTTTCATTCGCATACGATGTAAAAATTAAAAGATATAAGAATATGTACGAATTATTAGTGACATAAAAGAAAATGAAATTTACTCAATATTTGTAAATTTAAGTATAAATTCGTTGCATACATCCTAAAGCTTGTCCAAACAAAGACATTTCATTTGTTCATAGAATTCTAAACAATAGTGATCACAAAGGAAAAAGGAATTTAAAAGTTCAAAGATAAAATTTCTCTGAAAATTTGCGACACATTGCAAAAATTCAGTTTTTGATTAAAAGCGACTATGCCATTTACAATTAAAATTTTAAATAAAATTTTTAATAATTTTTTGTCATGTAGTGCATTATGGGATATACACATGTACAAATCGCGAGAATGCAGATAATAGAGTTAAAAGAATATAAAAAAATTGAATCATTCCTACATTAAAAAGAGAATTTCCTTTTTGCAACATTTGAAACTTGCATTCAGCCCGAACATAGTAAAAAAGAGGAATATCTATTGCATAATGTTGACAACATGCTATGGTGACAACATGCAGTTTCTGGTGGCAACAAAAATTTACTGACGATTCAGGGATGGAAATAAAATAAAAAATCGAAAGTAGATGTGTTTGACGTTTAGAAATATATTTAATGCAAGATAAGAAAAACAAAATAAAGATTGTAGGTTATCACAACAATTGTCACTTAATACTTAAAACTTAAGTTTACTAACATAAAAAAGGAAATGTAACTAACGGATTTAAAAACATTCTTGCATTCTATATAACAATATTTTTTTACCTTTAACAATTGTTTTTCGGTGCGTGATTATTTTAGTGCGTTATTACGATATATCGTGTTAACGAAATATAATGTGAAATCTAAATTTGAATTTGAATTGAACGTCCTGTATGGAACTTATTAATTAGAATAATGTTAATAATCAAGGTGGCAAATCATTACATCTTAATACGTCGTCTGACAAAATTAATCAATTTAGGAAATAATAATCAAGTTATTATACTGAGCCATGCGATTTAAGTCGAATGATTCGATATCATAAATTGGCGATCTATTTATAACAATATAAAAAATGATAAAAATTAACAATACAATCAATAAACAGATGAATATAACACAGATATCGTAATATGTAGTACATCAAACGTATAGTGCATTACGAAGTACAAACAATTAAAAGGAATGTCTAATGCAACCTGAAAGTAAGCTATTTTATATAACCACACTGATTATAATTTATAACTTTTTCATGTCTGTTTATAAAATATCTGCATAAAGATAGTAAAGACAACGAATATTTCTATAAAATTTATTGTTCCACACGGAGGACATCCGTGACAATATTTAGAAGTAAAAGAAATAGATAAATGATAACTAAAATACAAAATCTGCAGAGCATAATTTAGAGACGTTTACCTTTCAAGAAAAAATCAAAGTAACATATCAATTATTGATTGTTTTTACAATTATCAATCATTACTAACAAATCAATTTGCGTCACAAATTTCAACAAAAATACACGTTTTGACAGAAAATAAGTGACATCATATGTTATCGATTTATTATACAATAGTAGTAAACGTTTTTTGATTGAAATGATGTACGAAATATACTAAAAATATTCGTTTGTATTCACATATTACGTATGAAGCTCAAGAACATAAGATTAAGCAACATTAGGAAATTATGTTTGGAATGAGATTTCTTCACACATTCGTACATTGTTCATATTAAATTTTGTGATAATGGTACTTAACAATTAAATACGTTGAACAAAACCTTAACTTCTATAAAGAGTAGAACATTCCCTAATTGCCGATTCTATGTACTAGCGGCTTAAAACAGTTAAAAAGTATAAATCACCCGTGATTCATGCATGGAAGTACAATAACAATATTAAATTGGGATTAAATGTCACGGCACATATAGCCTTGCAGTAAATTTATTATTATATATATATATATTTTATATACAACAAAACATTATAAACAAAATATCATGTCAAAATACTAACAATTCTTACGGCTTAAACTGACATTTCTACATGGTGAATTAATTCATTTAATTTATTAAAACATTATATATGTATAGATATTTATATGCTATTTTGGGAACTAAGTATCAAGCACTGATAAATAAGATTATTATAATATTATATAATATATTATAATATATATAAATTATAATCAATGATACTGATATTACAATGTACAATGAGTACATGAAATTGTAGGAATTAAAATGCTCAAAACACCAAGGGTAAACAACGGAATTAAAGTAATTAAATACATTCCAAAATCAATAAAAAATATAAGTTATGATCAGTCGTCATACACCCAGTTCCGAAAATCAAAATATTCTAATTATTAAAATGAGTAAGCTTGGATACCGTCATTATTTTATCATGCGAAACACAAATGATATAAAAAATTTAAGACCTTTAGAAACATTATCGGATAAAATAATTTTATTTTATTCACAGTAATACATATTTTTTGGTTGCATAACACGACATGGTATTAATAAATGGAAAAAAATAAATTAAGGTAGAAACCTTCGTTTATCTAAATTGTATATTCTTCATAAGAAATTCGATACGTAATAACAACATTAGAACGTCGCAAGTGATTCAAAGATGAAACAGAAAACAAAAATAAACTAAAGAATGTAATTTCTCACAATCTCAATCAGGTCATGAATATCATTTAATACTTTTTATGATTACAAAAATAATAGAGTAAATGCAAGTATAACGGATTTTTAAAAAATTCTATCATTCTATGTAGCATCAATTGTTTGACATTTAATAATTGTTCTTTGGTGACGTGATAATTTCATATTTCAGTATATATTATATATATACGAAATAAAATGTGAAAACTAAATTTGAATTGAACGGCAGGCATGACACATTATTTAAATTAATATGGAAGTTGGAAATCAAAACTTTTTTTTGCGTCAGTCGAAAAAAATTAATCAAAATTATTCATTGTGAACTTTTCGATTTAAGTAGAATGATTCATTATCATAAATTAGTAAGGATCAATTTTTAAAAATAGAAAAAATGGCAAACATTTACTATTCAAACAATAAACAGATAAATATATAACAGAAATCAGACAGTTTAATTGAATCGAATAAATACGAAGATGGCAATTAAATACATTTAAGAATCAATAAAAAAATAATGATCAGTGGTCATAAAAAAAAACAAAAAATATTCCAATTATTAAAGGAGTATTTACATTGGATGACGGCATAAAAATATAATGGAAATTACAAATATGAAATTAAGAATAAAATACTTTTTTAAAACATTCTCGCAAATAATAAATTTATTATCTTTAATTTATCACATATATTTGATCGACAAGGTATCAATTAATGGCAGTAAATGAAATTACAGTAGATAAATTCATTTATCTAAATTGTATACCCTTCATAATAAATGCGATAGGTAATTCCAACATTAAAACGCAGTAAGTGATTCAAACATCAGACAATAGACAGAAAAACAAAAGAAGGAATGTACGTTATCACAATCAGGTGATGACAATCATTTGTTACTTTTAAAGTTTAAGAACATAATAGAGGAAATGTAAATATAACGTAATAAAAAGAGTTCGAGGAACTTTTATAATATCATTTAATTAGCATGTAATAATTATGCTTTGGAGACGTAATATTTTCATATTAAGATATATCATATTGACAAAACAATTTTAAAACTAAATTTGAATTTTAATTGAACGTCCAGTATGACTAATCATTTAAAAAAATATTCAAGTTGGCAAATAATTACATTGAAATGGGTCAGTCGAAAAAATTTAATCAAATTCATTCATAGTGAACTTTGCGATTTAAATTGAATGGTTCATGATCATAAGTTATTGACGATTATTTATAATATAGAATAAATGACAAAAATAAACAATGAAAACAGTAAACATAAATATATCACAGATGCGAAATAAGTAGTACGTCTTTAGTACTTATAGTTCTTTAAAACGTATAAACAAGTCAAAATAAATTTCTAATGTAAAATGGAAGTAAGCTATTTAGTAATAACACTATATTTAATTTAGTACTTTTCATGGTTGGTCAATATATTTCATCTGCATAAAGATTGTAAAGACGACGAACATTTCTATAAAATTTATTGTTCCATACAGAGGATATGCGACACAATAGGGCGTCCAATGTTGAAAGTAACATGAAACAAATAAATGGTAAATAAAATACAAAATGTGCGTAAAAAATCATTGAAAACGTCTATGTTTACAGAAAAATCTAAGTAACATATTCATTAATAACATATCAATTTCCAACACGAATTTCAACAAAAAATATACGTAAAGGCAATAATAACTGAGATCATATGACATTAATTTATAATATAAAAGTAGTAAAAGTGTTTTGATTGAAATGATGTAAAAATACATAAAAATTATCCGCTTGTGTTGAGATCTCAATCATAAGAAGCTCAAGAATTTAAGAATAAACACGATTAGAAAATTAATTTTATGTTTATCAAATTTAAATTACGATTAGAATGACATTTCTTCAAAAATTCGTTCATTGTTTCTGTGTGTTGAACAAAACCTCAAGCCCTTTAAAGAGTAAAAAATTCCCTCATTGTCAATAGAATAACAGCGGCCAAAAACAGTCGAAAAATCTAATTCACTAGTGAATTTTATATAGAAATACATAAAAATTAAATTATTGAACGGAATACATAGCCTAAGCCCATATAACCATGGAGATAATTCATATATATATATATGAATACCTATATATACTTATACATATACATGTACAAATACATATATACATATATATATATACATATTTATGTATACATATTTACGTATATATATATATATTAAAACAAAACATTATAAACAAAATATAATGTGAAATTGGTATGATTTCATTTGTTAAATTTCTACATGGCGAATTAACTAATTTATTTATAATCACAATAATATATTCCTTTTTCGGAAATAAATATTATTTAAAGCACAGGTAAATAATATAATTTTGTTACATTTTTATAAGTAATGGTAGTGATATTGAAAAGATAGTACATCAAATGGTATTAATTATTTTGCTATTAACATCGAAATTCAAAGAAATAGATTAAATTCAAACAACAAACAAAGTTTTCTATAACAACATTACAGGTAGAAAAAAGTCAGGATACAGTATTAATCGAAGAAAAATATAATTGCTAACATAACAAATTAAGCTACAGACAATCTTAAAAGATAATTTTTATTTGAAATTTAATATTTTGTTTCAAAATTGATGTATAATATAATGAAATTAATCCTTTAAAAAACTAATTAAAAAGCCATTAAATAAAAATAATCTATCAACGATTAGAATTTATAGATTTCCTTTAAATATTCGTATTCATTCACATATGATGCAAAACTTTGAGGAAATAAGAATATTTATGAATCATTCGTAACATATAAAGCAAAAAACATTTCCTCAAAATTTATAAATTCCTGTTCAATTCGTTGCATACATCCTTAAGCTTGTTAACAACAAAAACATTCCACTTTCCAAAGAATGCTAAACAATAATAATAACAAATAAAAAAAAGAATATAAATTTTCAAAGACAAAATTTCTCTAATGATTTCTCTAAAACTTTTCAACACATTACAAAAGTTCAGTTAATGATTAAAAGCAATTTATGACAGCTATAATTAAAATATTAAATAATACTTTTTAAATAATTTTGTCATGTAGAGTATTGTAGGACATATACTTTTTAAAATCGCAAGCATACAAATATCGCCTGAATAAAGTTAAAAGAATATGACAACATTTTTTGACATATGGCAACCTTTCCTATGTTATTTAGAGAATATCCTTTTTGCAAAGTTTGAAAATTACATCAATATATTGCATTTAGGAAAAATATTGTAGAAAACAAGGAATTTCCATTTCATAAAAGTATTTTATGACTATGATGACAACATGCAGTTGAAATTAAAAATTTCACTGGTGATTCAGGGATGTAAAATAATAGCAAGCATCAAAAGCAGTAGATCCGTAAGACGTTTAAAAAATATAATTTTTCTGCATACATAAGTAAATGATTGATATATTTTTAAATTCAAGCTATTATGGTGGCTTCAGTAGGGTAATGACCAATTATTATGGACATCAATGGCTAAATATAACAAATTTTTAAGGAGAATAATTCAAACCGACCGAAATTGCGCCCAGGAAAAAATTTAATCCCGAACAACAGTACTCAAACTGTTATAATAATTTGCATTAAAAATTAATATAAACTGTTATAATAAGTAACCCAACAACTAATAATCACTGAGGATAAAACTAGCATTACTATAGGGTAAAAAATTACTGCTGTTAATGAATTTAACATGAAGTTGCATTGTCACACACGTATCACATTCACACTCTTGGTGGGGCGCTATTCCATGCCGAGCCCAGGAGGCCGCGCCATCGGCTCGTTACCCTTTATTTAT
>WURS02015967.1:0-12159 GCA_011762765.2 Rhinocypha anisoptera | reverse complement strand
GGGAGAGAAAGAGAGAGAGAGAGAAAAATCTTTTCCTCGTAGAATTCCTTCCATTCTTATTCTTTCTCCCGATCTAAAAATTTGTAAAATAGAACCCCTGGATGTACGAAATGAAAACACCCGAAGAAGGAAATAGATTGCAGTGAAATGCACTTGTCTGCAGGGTCCCATCGACGTCAAATGGCGTCAGGGTCGAGGGAATGGTAAGAATGGCCCTCTTTCAAGCTCCCAGAGGGAAGAATAGGGGAGGAGGCTCTCACGCGTGCACTTAAATGGGGGAGGGGAGGCTCACCTGAGATGGGGCCTGTGATACCATTGGGTGCAGTCCTATTTCTCGGTTATGTGAGGTGCGCTTAAGGTCTTTTCCAAAATCGAATTGCCTTCTCTCTCCCTATCTCTATATTTATATATACACTATTAGGTATATCAGTTGTTGAAGGCTAAAATAAAAATATAATAATGAAGTATTAATAATAAAACTAAATTTGAAGGTTTAAAAATGCTATATGATGTATTTAGTTATAGGATTATTTTTTCAGAAAAACTTAATTGTATGTTCACATATTTATAAAAACATGCACAAAAATAGCGGAGAAGTGTCGTTGGAAGCTTCAGTAGGTTAAAGCTAACAGTTACAGGCTAGATGCGGTGGCAGGAATCCATAACGATAAATGAAGAAGCAATTTTCCACAAAAAAATATACTTTAATGCGTACAACGCACCTTTCGGCTTAATTAGCCATCTTCAGGTACAAGTCTTGCACCTGAAGATGGCAATGTAGCGCTTGTTCTACCCATTAAAGTATATTTTTTTGTGGAAAAGTGCTCCATCATTTATCATTCAGTTGAGCGAGGTTGTGTTTATTAGACTCCGAACGGAGAACCACAATTACTCACCGTCAAATAAATGGCCCCGATTGAAAAGAATTAATCATCTTAATGCCTAATATTAATTATGTGCATACAATATAGCAATAAGAAGTTAGGCTGATGAATTCGCTGGTTCGCCTTTCAATTATCCAACAAGGTTGATTTGGCACAGACTGACCATGCCCGTTCTTGTGAATATAAATACTGAAATACGTTTAAATAATAAGTACTCAGAAACGGTGAATATGGGAATCATCACAATAATCGCTGAGTCAATCCATGCTACTAATCTATAGAATCATATTTTTATCAGAACTTTAGTAAAACCCGAGTATATTGAAACCGCATTTTTAATTTGCCTCCACAATGTTTGAAAAAGTGACCCAACCACAAAAAGTGACCATATCGATATATACATCAGAAAATTTCATGAAATCCCAAGTCAAATGAATATTTTATAATTGCTGCTGCTTCAATAACTTGACATCTTACAAATATGGGAACATTGAGTAATCGTATTAAAAGGTTTGATTGTAAGTTACTTCCAGTGGGCAGTAAAACATGCAGAATATTCGTTTCAGTTCAACGAGAGAGTCATGAAGGAATCCACCTGACGAGACGTATTTTCATGGGACACTGATATAGTTACTTGATTCATTCTACCTAGGATCTTTTTTTGACCGTAGACATAGGAGAAACTGTAATGGAGATCTAAAATATTATATAATAAAGTTATATATATATATATAATAATATTATATATATAAAGTTACGACACCCTCAAGACAGAAAATGTTAGGTACTTCGGCACGCTTACGTATGATATTGTCTTGCGATGAAAGCCATAAATCAAAAAAATACCCCTTTTTCAAGACGGATTCAGAACTCAGAGATGGAAATATGTGGGGAAACTTCGGTACTTTTATCTTAACCGATAAAAGTTTTGCGCCACATAAGGACTTTAGTTTAAATGGAGTTTCCTCCCCAGGTCTCGCATTGCTACACTTATCACCTGAAGAAAAATGTGGATTTCGCTAGAGAATCAGCAGATTAGACTTAGGAGATATTTTGAACTTTAATGATTACAGTTCAATATATAAAAAATAGCCCTCACCTTCTCACTTCGCTTGGGTATTAATGAACGATGAACTGGAGCATAAGTAAATGTTGGTATTGTTATGTTTTCACTTCATATGCCTTTATGCGTCCTTATAATGAAAAACACCAGTTATAAGTGACTATTCACCATTATTCTAGGGCCATTACGAGTAAAAATAAAAATTTCCTGCATCGAAAAGGAATTATATTAGGAAAAACCGTTCTTCTCCGACTTTGGATGAGAGGTGTAGTCGAATCAACAGATTTTAGGTGAAAAACGAACTATGCTATGATATCTTATACAATCGATATTTTTCTCAACCACACAAGTATTGTAATTTATCACATATCAAATTTAATTTTTTTTACTTAGAACGTTTGGTTGTATAACTGAACGGTATTCTATGTTCACTCTCGCTTAGACATCTATCTTCAGTTGAATATCGTTATTGAACTTATTTTGCTACTTATCTTACTGAAAAGGATTCCTTAAATTAGGGCTCGTCTTTCTCTTATCCAGTAATAAAAATCTTTAATGACTATACATATAACATTATTTATGATAACTAACCTCTAATTTTTCGACACTTAACACTCTGTATTCACCCTCCATCTATTTCCGGGACTAAAAAAGCATTGCATAATAATTGATCGTGATAAATACTCTGGACGAAACTGGGGCTGGACGAAATTGATGGAGAAGACGTTATTACGCCACGCGTAGAGTAATGAACCCGTAGTAGTAAAAGCCAATGACCCGAGTAGGCCGCGATCATTTATTTTCTTCACCCGATTAAAGTTTTCTCTCCTAGCTGCATCTTTAATGGTGGAAATGAAGGAAAGTTCAGAAAAATTTAATTTAAAAACTAAATTACACATGTGGATTTATGTTTAACTCGTGAAAAACTGTGCAAGTCTCTCAGATTTATGATATAGGAACGTGAAAAATTATATAAGATGGTTAATTTGAAATAAAACACCATCATTATTCAATAAGATTAAGCACCCAGTTAAATTCATTCTGTACCCTATCCCCAACATATTATCAAAGTTTTAAGAGAATTTTGTATTAGTTATCTTCGAACTGTAAGTTGTAAAGTGTTGATTAATGTTAACATTATTTTTAAATGTCAACTGCTTTTGATTCGAAGTTAAGTAGAGGATTTGTGATGAATGGACTCCATGCATATGTTATATATAAGTTATAATTATTGCTTTAACACTATTTAAGAGATACAATTTACTTTTTCACTCGTTTGCTTGTTTTAGAGTTAATTTATTTGTATACAGATGCAGTAATTCAAGGAGAAACCACATTGCTAGCACTGGCAACATGTGAGCTACTGGAGTCCTTAAACTGTGGACGAACTTTCATTATCATTAATCATTAGTGCAGGAAATATTGTTTCCGTTATATGATTTTCCATGTTGTTACTCAAACTAAACGTATAGACAAAGGGAAAATATATTGATAAAGGAAATGTAATATGTATTCCCAACCTTAACTACAGTATTTCTGTGAAAGTTATATAGAAAATATATAAGCTAAACGTAGGAAAATGAATTTTCCTTTGGATATACTTAATAAATTATATGTTTCCCATATCTTGGACAAAAAATGTGATACGCTAATCTATAATCAGGATTAAACACCCATTAAACCAGCCATATTTGTTTAAAAAAAAAACATGAGAAGGCACGTAGGATAGAGCTATGTAATATTTAAATTTAATTTGAACGGCTTTGTCATGGCTTTGAATCTCATACTCGTAACTCATTTCCAGATTAAACCTGTTAATAGGTCATCAGTCGCGTGTCCCCACTGGACAAATGGGGCACTTTGTCTCGGTCCAAGAATAAAATACAATAAGTTGATAAACGTTGAATAATGTTAAAAGGTATGAAAACAGAAATAACGGTTTTGGAGGAAACTTAATCCAAAGATATATTATTTCTCTCTCAAATCCGCTACCATAACATGATTAAACGCAAAAAAATAATTTTTTGTATGAACTTATACATATTAATTTCTGGCTTCCTGCTGATATAATTCATGTTCGTTATGTTACCGTCCATTAAATTGGGGGCATTGAACTTATGAATATGATACCTGTGAAAAAGTGAAAGTTGAAAGGTGAAAAAGTTACCTGATATGAAGATAATCACCATCTTGCTATTCCTTTTCTTGATATTTAAATGTACTCCCTCGTAAATGACGCGAATAGTTAGAAAATAAATTTTGCATATTGTGCAGTATATATTATTAATTATACTATAGCATAGCATCACGATATTTAACCAAGATTATTTAAATTATAAGGGGAGCGGAGGTAGCCTAGGGTTAGAGTGCAGGACTGCGTAACTGAGGGTCACTGGTTTGAGCCTTGAAGATGACAAACATTTTCTTGGGTTGAATTTGAACCACATTTCGAGACCAGCGCCTACAACCTTGAACCATTCAACCTTTAGTGGAAGGCAGCAGTTTCACTGGGAGGCATTGAAGGAGCAGATAAAATGATCGTTCCTGCATCAACTGCCATAACTGAGGGCGAGAGTGAAATTCTCGGAATCAGCCTCAGTAATGCGTTGTGGAAGGCGAAGGAGAAACCAGCTAGGAACTTGCTGCAATGAACTAATCTCCGGATTTAGAGACCAATAACGATGAGTTTAAAATATGAATTAAAAAAATATTAATATGTAATGAAGTGCTTATTGAGAGAAAGTAGCGGCCGATACTTCGTGGGATTATATCGTGTTGAGGAATGGGAATAGAACTTTGCAAATACATAGAAAATATTGCATGTAAATCTTTCGTTGTAGATTTGCGAATTTTATTCCATCTCCTCAATAATGAAATGCTCATTATATTTTCTACAGTGATGAAACTTGACCTATATATTTTTTTTCTTCTATACATCTTCAGCACTCCATTGCACCACAAAACGGCCTTTGTTTGTAATTTACAGAATGTAATCTCAAACCACGTAAATTCAATTCGTAACCCCGTTAACTACAGCTTATATACCTAAATATCAAACCTTCTTTTGTAACGCTATCCCAATTCACCTTGAGTGTTCAAGATTAAAATAAATATATACCTTGCGACATTCAGCCATTAAAAGATTTCAGTGTACGCTTACTCAGTAAAGTATGAAGTACGTATGGAAAATGTGGAATTCTAAGTAGATATGGATATTCAAGTAAAACAGTTAAATTATTAAAATAGCCAAAAATATTTTTCAGTTTACTTTTAGATGGAATTAACCGCTCTCTAAGTCGAACTTCAAAGCCGTGAATAATATCCGGTTTCTGCCCTTCCCTTCATAAGAATCCAAACACTTAAACGCATGAGCGGCCGCAGAAGCTTCGGAATCCTGTTTAATTTATTTCATTCTCTTCTCTCGGCCACGAATTTTGCCAGTATATGTACCTACCTCGTTCTCAGATCGGGCCTCCTGTTTGCACATGACTTCACCTTCATGCATCCGGTCATTAGAACTAGGTAAATATGCCATTAACTAGAGTGTTGGAAAAATATTCGTGACCTACCGGTAATAATAATGCGTATTGTCCTACTCTGAGATTTTTACGTTTGAGTGTTACCTCACCGTCTTGTCTTGCTTCGGTGCCCGGAAAATTTCTCTTCTTTAGTCACGTTGGAGCTTCCGACTCCTCTTCCACGAATGTCAGGTACACGGCAAGCGGTATTATCATCATACTTGACCGAGTTTTTGTTGTCATTTTTCCATCCTTTCATGGACTACAAAAGGCGCTACAGATGAGCTTGGGCACTCCAGTGTCAGAATGGCGCGGCAAAACCGTCGACTCCTTATGTTGGGGTTACCTATGTCAGAGTAAATTGTAGAACTCATATGAATTGTAGACGTGGACGTGTCAGTGAGGTGACCACGAAGAAATCATGCCCTATTTTGGATATCGATCAGCTGCGATGTCAGGTTAATAATTCTAGGCAGGTAATAATGCAATAATGTCAGGCAATAATGCATTAATTCATAAACGGGACGGAAAAACTATTTTTTATTTCTTCTCAACATATCGCGGTGTACCCAAGAAGTAGCTGAGAAATCTGCCGCTAGAGATGACGACGCCAAGTTCATAATATCGGGAATTTTCTCGGCAAAGTTCACCCGATTCAAGTCAATGAAGCCATCGAAATAAAAAGAGGGCAGTCACAGCAAACTAAAAATTAAAGCCACGTGAATCAGTCACTCATGTTCCTTAACACTGAATAAAACTCATCATGGACCTGGTAACTTTTCATCTTTCTCTTTCCCCACCCACTTGAGTCAATCATCTATATAAGCTCTTTATGACTTGAGACGGTCGAATGAAACAAATTTTATAAGGTTTTCTTTCGGCCGATCCTGTTAGCCCTGGGGGGAACACGCTCGCTGGTTAACTTAAAGGTCGCGGGTTCGAATCCCGGCTAGGGGATGGCTGTTGTGTTTGTTGAAAAGGTTTTTTTCTATGATTTGAAGAGGTGCGAAATGACTACAGCCGTCGAAGCACCCTGTAAACTAAAATACTACTACTACTGCAACTACCACGTTTTCCTTCAAAATAGCATATATCAGCGGGTAGCGAAATGTCGAACGCCTTTTCTCCACGCGGCAGATGACCAAAAAAAAACCGCCTACCATTTGACAGAAACAGTAAGTATTCATCCATTTTTGGACCGTTTTTTGGACCATTTATCTGTGCCACATACATGAAAAGGCATGGGCTAAATGAAAGATTCGTTCCTCAATGAGGCAATTGGTCGGGATGAGGACATTATACAATCAGGATGGTCAATTACAGATATGTGGGATGTGTTAGTGTCACATTAAAAAAACACTATTGCAAAAGGCAACAGGACACTATCTCATTAACTTTTCCCGCGATTCACCGGTAGCCCTATCAGTAGAAAATCAGCATTTTAGTCTATATATAAATCCAATTGTCCTCCACCCGCAGTGAGAAAAAAGTGAATGAAAGCAATTAAGCTATTCCACTGTTAAATTACATGTGGATTGGTCGAGTATTTTTCTTTCGTTCACTCTTCTCAATGAAATAATTAAAGACAAACGGCAGTGTCCTTTTTATCCTTTGAGCCATTTTTTTACCCTTGTGGGTATGCTGGTGGCATTTTTACAAAAACAAATTTATCAATGATGAACATTTATCTGTAAAAAAAAGTTCACTCGGGGCTGTGAAAAATACTGTGACCATTAAAAGAATGAGGCCAAAATAATAAAAATGGAAAAATTGGAACCTGGAATGAAAAAAATTTAGGATGGGAGAAGTAAATACTATCTTTTGTTGATGTGACTTAAAATTAGTTGATCGGATTTGAAAATTGCTATCCTTGCGGTAACTTTTTTCTTTGGCATGGGATATTATACGGATCTGGAATTAAATAATTTGAAGAGAGATATTTTCCGAAACTCCACCCTTCTACCTGCAGTTTTTCTTATAAGAAAACCATAAGGCGCAAGTTAATTGAGTCGTTTCAGAGAGAACAGACAGGAAAATGTATTTTATGCTTCATTCTTTCCCATTACTCCAAAACCTAAATTAATTTCGTTGGCCCACTTGATTTCAATCTCCGTCCCTACCCCTTCTTCCCTCCGAACTGCTCCATCCGCTTTCCTCGTCTCGGTTGTGTCGCTGAAAACTTGCTTGTCCGACCTTATTACAAGCCCACTGTAATCCAGGAAAGGGAGTTCCCTTCCCCTGTCGTTCCATACGCCTACACCAACTTAGCTCCAGAACCTTCACTCCGCCTTCTGTTTGAATGGAAAGGATTCGTATAATGTGGAGTTAGATGACGCCATGAGCCCCCTCTGTTGACCGAATTTTTATACCCTCCGCTCAGTAATTCTGGAACCATATCTTTTTCTTCATCTCCGCGACATTATTATGGGTCGATATTGCTTTGGTGTGGGTATTTATTTACACGTGTTTGTACATGGAATTTTGAGGATGTTATGATAGAACACAGAATACTGTCAGAGTTACGAAAAATAAATGAATTTTTGAGGCAGTGATGGTATATGTAGTGAGGATGAGAGGACTATACCAGTAAGTAAAATAACGTTCACTTTTTAAGATCGTCTAAAACATGCCATTGGATGGTTGATATACTTAACAGACATATGTTGCAACTGATTTAGAATAGTTCTCTAGGTATCTCTTTGTTTAGAGCATTCGCATAGCAAGTTTGTTCGTTATCTTGATTAAACGAATCGTTTTTAGACGGAATTTTTCTGTAATCGTAACCATTCATTTATTTCTATCGCTTAAAACTATTATCTACCATTACGTGAGTGAAGTGCAAAAAACACATTATATAAAGATTTATGTATACTACATAAATGCAGTGAGATTTAACTTCTAGGGAATCTTCCAAAAATTACCTCCAAATTTCAGGGGAACGTCATATCAGAAGGAATAACTGGTTCCGGAAAGAAGCGACGGAAAATGATCTTTTCTTTTGTTTGTTATGAAACTCCTATATACTTTTCCTCTTGCTATCTTATTGCGCTATGAATTTACGAGATATTTTTGGTAGCAGTGTCAAATATAAGAACATAATTCATAATTGTGTGGATTTACTCTCTCCTAATACTGTGCAGTAGGTAAATCACCGTATTCTAAAGACTTACATAGAGGAATCCTTCAGAAAGATTATTTTCTGAGGGATGTTTTTTATTAAAAAAAAAGTTATTGTGGATATGATGTACACGGGTATATGTGCTGTGCTATACTAAGCCATAGGCAAGTTGACGGGTTTGAAAGGCTCTGCCAGCTATTCCCTAACCTATCCACGTTTAAAACTAAATAATTTCACAAATAGAAAGGTAAATAGAAAATACGTAAATCCTAAACCACTAGACTTCAATTTTGTATTTAATGAAACCTTGTATTGAATTTGAATACATTGATTTAATTACATAGTAGTGATTTTAACCGAAATTTAGAAATTCTACAAAACAGAAAAATGACTTATCCCGAGGATATATGAACTCAGCTTCTTTAATGTAAAAAAATTTGAAGTATTTTATGAAGAATTCTCTGTATATAATTCCTACTCATTCAAACAGAATTGATCTCTCGATAATTTCTAAGTATATGCAATATATAATTATTTCAGAATACTTTTCGTGATTTTTTAAAATTCTTCCAATGTTTTTTATTATATTGAGATAGAAAAAATTTCCTATCATATTTATCATATACACAATCACGAACTGTTCTATTTGAAAGTTCCTTAATTTCTAAAAATAACTATAAATTTGTTTTTGAGATCAAAGGCTATGGTGTCTGCTTCCTACAAAATTATATTCAAGTAATTAAAATCAATATCAATCAATCAAAACTGCTGTATTACAAAAGCAATACGCAAATCAATATTGTTTTCCTTCTGCACTGCCGTGAAATTCTCATATTATAATATTCTGCTTCATTTATGCCCTAAGTAATTTACATGGTCGCTTCTAATACTTATCATGTTTCTCATTGCCTTTTTTTCCCACTTACAGCCTTCCAAATACGCTTTTGATCTGGACGGACCTGAGGCAACTCAGAACAACGAATCAACCCTCAACGACTGGACTACCAACACACTATCGTTTCCTCTTTCTTAGTGAGAACACTGACCTATATTTGTTGCTGGTTATTGGAAAGGAGGAAAAGCTCGCAAGTATGTAATTTCAGTATATTTTTTTAAGGCATATATTTTTCAGGATAGATTTTAGATAAAATAATGGAAATGTTTCGCTCAGTGGTTATTTGAAATAAAGTTCTTAGACTTTGACATTTTCACGAATAGAACTTCACAGAATTTTGAATTTCAACATCATCCGCTTGGTCAAGATGCGATGGCAGGAATCACTCATCTGTGAAGCTAATTTCACATGCGAATTGAATATTGACATGGCAATATAAACACCAAAAAGAATATCCATGAAAACTTGGCCAACTCAGGATGAAATTTATTTAATTATTTATATGTAACTCGTTATACTTATCTTATTTAATTATTTATATTAACCAATTTAAAAAATGTTTGTTTTCAGTACTTAATCATTAAATTGCCTTACTTTATTCTCTAATAAACCGCATTCAGAGCGTGTACATGGTACATTTTATAGAGTAGCATAAAAAGCGATTTGTTTCCTTATTTTTATTTAAGAAAAAAAATAATGGCTAATAGAAGGAAAAACATTTGGATGCAATGAAGTGGAGAAGTTAGACAAAAGGTTGGTGAATTTTAAATATGTAGGAATGAATTGATTTATCATTCTATAAGGAACGTTTTCTTGTGATGGGGTTTAGCAAAAACCTGCCTATATTACAAGAAAAGTTTACTACTTCACATAATTATTAATAATACGGAGTTATTAGCTTTTTTAAATTTCCACATTTTAGATATAATTTCGATTCAATTTTCTTATGAATAATAAAATATATTTACAGGTATAAAATAGCCGGTGATTTAGTATTTTTGATTTATCAGGTGTGTTTGTGTCTTTGGCTCATCATTGTCTTCGAGTGCCTTTTACTGTATTTTTCTCCATCATAATATCTTCCATAATCGCTCCATTCTTTCCATATATTCGCCTTATATGTGTTTTTTATAAGATTTTTCTCCTTTCTGTCGGGAATTGCACATATATAGTAATAGCATTTTTGTGTATAGGGTGCATCGACGGCTATGGTCATTTCGCACCTCTTCGAGTCATAGAAAAAAACCCATCTGGACAAACACACAACCCATGCCCTGGGCGGGATTCGAACCCGTGACCTTTGGGTTAACCGGCGAGGAAGGTACCCACCAGGCTAACCCGGTCGGCAAATTGCCTATAATTTTGCTTTACGTGCACTGAAGTGTCTTCTCATGGTTCTTTATGCTGCTTAAAATTTATTGTATTTCAGATCATATGGTACTTATTTGCATAGACTTTTCATTTATTCTTCCCTAGCCTTCCCTGCCTTTCGTCCGATTTAATTTCTTATTCTTTTGTTTTAGTTTTCATCTTACTCAGTTTTTTTAGTATTTTAAATCCTCCTCTCTCTTCAATGAGGTTAATATGTTTATGATCTATGATTTCCTTTTCACACATTTTCTCCAGTTTGTATTTTCCCCTGCCTATTTCTGTACTCGTCTTTTGAGATGTATCCATCTTTCTTCTTTTGATTCTGCATTTACACTGTTTTCCAGTTCTTCCTCTGGCACTTGTTGAAGCTCCATTTTACAATTGTTCATTTTCCTCCAATTTGTATAAATTTCACGTCACTGTTTCTTTCGATTTCTTTAATTTTGTTTAACTTTTTTTAATTGTGGTCACTGTGTACACTTAATTGCAGTCACTATTTACATGTACTCCCGGGTATTTTGTGCAATCCAATCAATTTGTAAAGCGTTCCATATTTTCCTTCTCCAGGCACCTCCCAGTGTACATTCTACTCGATTGGTCCTTGATTATTTGCAAGGAGTAAATTGTGTGTGTGAGTGAACTTCGATAACCTTTCGACTAGTGGCCATGAAATATTATTTTTCTTCTACTCCCAAATATTTAACCCTTCTAAAATATCGTCTTGGACAACTTCTGCTTCATGACCATGTTGGTATGCCGTAGAACCATCGATTTGCACCACTAGGGTATATTTTGATCTTGTTATTCTCAGCACCAATTTAACTGTTTTATTATATAATATCAGACATGCTGCCTGCTTTGCAGGCGGTCATTGTCTGGTGTTCTTTTGAGGTGAACTTTGTGTTTTTACTTTATTTTGCACTACTCAAGTGGGAGTAGGGAGAAATGTGTGTAAATGAGCGTATGTGTTTCCCAAATATGAAGACAAATTTTAGAATAGTTTGTGAGACATATAAGTAAGTAATTTTGAGTTAAAACATTCATATTTTTCATTTATCTGAGCAATGCTCATTTTAGTAGACTGAAGAGAGTACCATTTTTTGAGATACAGTTACTCCGCCGTTCAGGAAATCATAGCCTTCTCTCACACAGAGGGCCATTTTTACTTTTTTGCATACATTCGCAGTAGCAAAGTATCCTTCTCTTTTTCTTTTTATTTTTATAAACTCACTCTAGTGGTCTGAGGAGAGTACCATTTTTGAACATGTATATTACGCTCATTGAGTGATTATTGTTCGAAAAATAAAAGA
>WURS02015956.1:0-12159 GCA_011762765.2 Rhinocypha anisoptera | reverse complement strand
AAACCTTTGAACTCGTTTGTTAATATTTATAAAACTTTATACTGTAATCGTATAGGGGAGGAAAAACTGGTTGACATAGACTCCTTTTGCACTAATTCAAGATTAAGCCAAATTCGAATAATTATTTTCATTTGTTTGAATATTTTTTTTGCATCGCGTCTTATGATAGACGGAAATTTTTACGATCGCATACGTTTCATTCTAAAGATAAATTTAATAATTCAGAGAGATTCGACCTGTGTACGAATTTGTAAAAATCGCTTTAAAGTTACAAATTTCGTTTTATTTTATTTTTCTTATCAGAAACTTTTAAATAGACATTAGTTTACACATAAATAAATAAATAAATACCTATATATAAATTTACCCCAAAGGAACGAATATGAATGAGAGTTTTTATAATTAATAAATATTTCGGCATGGCTTAATTCTGTAATTTCATTTCAATATTTGAGTGACAGTAATTTGTAAATAACGCTAAAATTCCTGGTTTTTGGAAATGGAGTGAGCGGTAAAAAAATTCATTCATTAGATGTATTTCATAAATGTTATTCCAAAAAGATGCGCATTTAATAGTGCAACTAAATATTATTTGGCATGATTTTGTATTTATTAAGAACCATTAACACGCCACGAAGATATTAGTTAAAACGCGACTAAAAGTTAGTAATAATGAAGTGGTTAATCATATTTTTCTCCATCGAATGAGAAAAGAATTGAAGTCTACTATGAGAAAACTTATTATAAGAATATCCGTTAAAAAAATCTGGTTACGACATATTTTATTCGCTTTTCTATTTGAAAATGTAACAAAAAAATAAATGTGTTTTTGTTGGAACATTTGTTTATGATTTTCGTAAATTTTTTTAACGTTGAATACGTTTGATATAATTTAGTATCCTGTTTGGTAAATAGTACGTCGTCCATTTTATAGAAAATTTATTGGACAAAGGAAATTGAAAAATGTTTGCCTATCAAATTTTAACACCTTTGACTGAATTTCTTTTCCCTGAGGTACCCTCCAGGCGCACGAATCATGACTCATTCTGTTGAAACTAATAGAAACTAATAGCATGCCTTCTGAACTCTGAGGTATTAGGAAAGCAAGTAAAGTATCTTTTATAAAATAGTATATAAACATACACATACCCCTATTTAGCTTTCATGGAGTAAAGAATACTAGTAGTATTCTTTACTCTATGGTACTGTATATCCTAAGGCTCGTAATTTCTATGAATATTCATGCTATACATGACTAATTCACTTCTCCACTCGTCCTTACCATCCTATAGTTGAAAAAATATTATAGCACTTAATAGCCAATCTACTTAAAAATAAAGAGATGCAATGATCTTTTCACTTCTCTTGTCTATCTTTCTTTATCTTCAACAGACGAAATTAAAAAGATGATCGTATGACAATATTTACTGAAAAGCCTCTCAGTCCACACTAGCATATTTTTCTATTTCGATAATATTGCCGTTGACTTAATTGAGAATATGTGCCGATGGCAAAACCCTTTCTAAATAACGTACGATTACACGTGTTGGTCATATGTTCGCCAGTGGGTTATAGGTTGTCTCTGCGTCTATGAAAATAAAATTTTAACTACATTAAATACAATTAAAAAGAAGGCATACTTGGTCACTTTCGTCTATAGTTCCTTCTGCCTTTAAGAAGTGAGTATACATATTAAATTTAATTAAAAATAAACAATGAAAGATAAATTCGATTAACATTTTAATGAATTCATCTATTTAGTTACCCTTACCGTTATAAACTTGGACGTACGAAAAGTAAGCACTTGCAGCCATTCGTTCCAACGAAACGATCAATAGTCCTTAAGAACAGATAATAGTCGTAAGAGGATAATTGAAAAGTAGCCGATATAAATTTTTTAGCCTAGTGATTAAGTAAAAGATATTAATTAACGAAAAGGAGATAGAGAAAAATAAAAATAAGGCTGGTTCGTTCCAATTGAGACCAATTTCTCGAATTTCACGTGCCGCTTACAGAGATTTTATATTAATTCCGCGAGAAAAAATTGCCAAGTAAAAAACATTTTCACTTGAAAGATTTGAGGACTCATTAACAGGCTCATACTTTCGAATGCATTCTATATTCGCCTCAAAAGCAGATTGATGAAATTGAAATACGCTGAGCAATCCCGGAATAACAATTTTCTATCTCTTTTATTTCAACAAGTTTCCGCACCAAAAATCCGGTGACCTTTAGTGACCTTCGGTGATTGAACCACTCCAATGCTCGGTCACTCACTTCACCCCGTTGCCTTATCTGTGTGCGTGTAGGATTCTGATCGGTTGAGGGGGGAGAGCGCCAATCCAATACAGAAAGGTATCGCTCCGAAATTCCCCGGGAGCACCGAAGGGAGAAAGTGTGCGGCGCGTACATTCCAGGGGTATGTGCAAACAGAAAAAAATGCTACAATTTCGGAAATTAATTTAATTTTCTCCACTTCGGGAAGCGACAGCGCGAGTCAAAACGTTCATTAGATCCGACGGGAGGCCACGGTTGAAAGCACGTGGTTGATGTTGTATCGCGATTGAATATTTGCTCCCCGTATGTTTTTGCATGTCGCGTATTTGTTCTTGTTATTTGCAAGTCAAAGAGGAGGCTCTTCGGCAGCGTACATTTTACTTCAGAAAGGTCAATGAAATAATCATTCCTCAGTACCCTAGTAGGGAATCTTTAGTCTCGTGTTACCAGCTAAGAAACTTTTAATTTTTTTTGTATGTTATAAATTCCCGGTTTGATAAGTGAGGTAGTATATGGAAGAAAGTGGACTGGATTCTGAAATGCTATTCTTCTAATAATTTTTTAAATGCTAATGGTAATTAGGGTGCTCTTAAACAATAGTACGCAGGAAACATGGGTAAATATGGTTCTATGCCGCCAGACAGAAAACCAACTCCATAAGTATTAAGCACTACTTCCGTAGGTTTTTATAAAGTTTTGAAATTCAAGGAAATTTCATTTGTCGTGTAGCTTTTGGGCAAGTCTTTTACTAAATAAAATTCATCGTTCCAGTTTTGAGAGGGCTTTAAGATCTAAAAGAGTTAGAATGGTATTGCTATTCTAAGATAATAAATATATTCATCGCTATTCTCGTATAATAAATTTTTTTGATTTTTTTATAATGAGTTTTGAATATTCGTAATTAATCAACAGGAATTTGTCTACTAATTGAGAACATTTTCATCTATTTCAGTTCTCATGAAGTTAATTTATGACTGTATAGCAGAATATTTGACCACTTCCTTGAAAATTTACTCTTCGAGACCCAGAAAATATATCTCCCATTTCCTTTTTTTTCGAGATTCCACAAATGAATGAATTGGATTATGCCTTAAATCTGTCCGTAAGGTGAAACTATATAGGAATTTACCATTTCAAGACAGTCAACTTGCCCGGATATACTTCAAATTTAAAATTTTCTTTGAGAGCAACGAGTAATCTAATCGTAATATAGCGGTTGTGACCAAGATAAAGCATAATGTCATTGCCTTTGTATTCAAATGAGTGAATTTTTTCATTAAAAACAGTCACTCTTTTTCACATTCCTTTCATCGCAAGTTTTCATAAAACTAGATGATAAAAAGTACGAGACACGAGTAGGGTGATCACACGAAGCCCCCCCGTGTTCACAAAGGTACTTGTAAACTATATCAATTACAGCACATACATCAATTTACGGCGCCTACAACGCGAACCATGTGACTCAGGCGCGAGAAGAAGAGGAGGCTATTCACGGATACCTCCTGCTACTAGAAGAAAAGATTCTATATGTCTCGTAGATACGAACACCTCTCCAGGTTTAACGTGAGTTTTGCGACTCACCTTTTGTTATTCTGGAGTGTTGTGACATGATAACACCAACCCTGCCATCACTCCGACTCAGAAAACTTCATGAAGTGCAGATTACAACTACGAAAACTTAGGTATTACGTGGTATCAATGGAAGGAGCTGAGCAAAAACTAAAGTAAAATTTGAAATACCCAAGCGTACGAATTTCACTATACTAAGAAGATCTGACACACCCTGAGGCAGAACGAATTCGTATAGAATATAAAAGAAGCGTAAAAAAATATATGGGGAAAATATAAGAGATGTGTAACATAGGCACTTCCAAGGGTATGACTGGATGGAGACATTGATTCAACTAATCTCTGGATTAAAAAACACAGGATGAAGAGAATCAAAGAATTTTGGTAGAATTTACTCTCAAAATATAGGGAAACGATTAAGATAAAATCAGAAAATGAGAAGCCTACGTATTGATATACATAAAAAAGCAAATTTAAATTTTCTGAGGATCTTGAATTGAAATATTCATGTCGATGTTTCTATTTGTGTATAAATCATTTTGAGGACAGTCATGATTTTCTCAATATATCTCTATTTTGCTAGTGATATAATAATGTACACAACCGAATGAAAACTTTTAAAAGTGAGTAATATTCCACAGAACTTTATTTCCAACGTATTACTAGTTTCGGCGCAGAGTAAATATTTCAGAATAAATATTACCAAAATCTTGGAGATAATAGTTTAGGAGAGCTAGTGTGTATATGTATATCATCATCCATTTTTTATTCTAATTGATTTTGTTCCCGAATGACATGCATTTTCTTTTGTCATTGAAATATTTGCATGTAAGTGGTATCTCCACATGTGTATTATATCTAAATATATGAAAGTGGGAATGCATGCCTGGTGATGGTTCACTCACCTCCTGCCACACGCCCTGGCGACTACTTGCAGGGTATTTCGTAGATGTAGACTTAAGGATGATAGTCCAGCTTTTAAAACCATCGAGTTAATAATGTAGAAAAACGCAACCATTCAGAAATTATTCCAAGTTTAAAATGTGATACTTAACATGCTATTTATTCTTAGAAGTTAGTAGCCATTATTTAGACCACCATAACAAAACAATTCCATTTATAAAGAATATTAACTATGTTAAATGTAAATAACGATCGATGGAGCCTGGTGGGTAGCGTGCTCGCCGGCTAACCCAAAGGTCGCGGGTTCGAATCCCGCTCAGGTCATGGATGTTGTGTTTGTGCAGATGGGTTTTTCAATGAGTTGAAGAGGTGCGAAATGACCATAGCCGTAAAAATACTACTACTACGATCGATGGCGGCCCTCGTTAGCGTCCTCCCCAGCCAATCTGGAGGACATGGGTTTCAAATCCTGGCTAGGAGGATTTTTTGCTCTCCACCAAGGGCATGGATGTATGTGTTTTGTCTTTATTGCAATAAAGTCCGCCGTAATTGGCTTTGTGCTGTGCATAGCTAATTGAAAAATAAATGAAAATAAATATATACTTACGAAAGTTTTAAATATTCAGTTATCAATTCCATGCACGCAACACTTTTTAGCGTTTAATGTGGGAATATAAAATAACATGAAAAAATATGTGAAACCAAAATCTAAATACATTATAATATCAACTCTATCACATAAATATCCTGAAATAATGCGTTTACGAATCTTTTACTTTGCTACATGTACATATTCTGATCTGTAAGTCATTGATTGCCTATCTGTAATTTAATTAATTACCTGTCATAATTTCCCTCGTTAAAAACGTTATTTTATATATTTTGTGATTATAAATGTTTTCTTGTGACGTTATTTTCGTTACTTTATCGTTCAAATTACGCTGGACTTTTTATTATTTTCTTAATAATCTGATTGAATATTCTCTAATAGGCAGATGCTACACTTTAACCATAGCTCCATCTCATGCTTCATATTCTCTAAGTTTTCTGCGCTCAATAACGTTCTGACCTTCCTCTCCTTAACCTAAGCGCATTGGATCTCTTCTGAGCCGATTCGGTTTCGAAGGGATTTCGTGCTATAACAACCGCGGAGGCGACCATTACAGTGGACAGTCCGTAGACACGAGAATTGTTCCAACATTTTTATTGGTACAAATAAATGATTTGGTAGCTCTCTTTTTGCCTTAACCCTGTCAATAGTGTCCTTAACGTGGTAGTATCTCTTAAATGATTGTCCTTCCGACAATCACATGCCTTTGCAACCGCCTAACTAATGATCAAACGCTATGCGGGCCACTTTTCGTCTTCCTTCTGTGTCAATGGACGTCCCCGCTAGGAGCTACAACCATTGTTGCTGATTACACAGTTCTAGGGGACAATGGAATCCGCAAATCCTCCCACCACTTCAGGGGGGGTAGTACATGAGGAGAACATTAGAAATGAAATATTGTGGATGGTTTCTAGAATTTTCATCAAGGTATGAAACGGCAGAATTTGTCGGCACACTGGAAAACACATTTACTTACTCTCTCAGAGAATACGCTCATTTCTAAAGTCGATGACGTGTGTTCTCTGCATGACGCATGAAAATATATTATATTAGAGTTAGTAACTGAATGAATTAAAAGGATTTGAAATCGACGAGATATATTGGATAGTCGTTAACAATCAATCTTGGTATTCAACGTCTCTGATGATGTGAGGAAGAATTCTTTCATTTACTAAGATTATAATAATAATATTACAAGTTGTAAGCATGAAAGGTGGTAATATATAAGCTAATTTACATAAAACGGTATGTTTTAGCCTCTTAGGCATCAGAGATCGAGTTGAAAATAATGCTAATATTTTATTGTAACACTCGATTAAATCAATAATAATCACATTTCAAATTTTTTGCACCTTTTTCCCTAGGAATCTTTCTTTCGCGTTCCTCTTTAGGTATTCCAATTCTCTTTTCCTCTAGTACATGTGGAAGTTCCCACGCATCCTGCTTTCTACTATTTTTTTAAAGACTCCTAAACACTATGTGTAACATTCCTGCCACGGGCTTCGTCCCCTTAAGCTTTCCCAATTACCCATTGGACAGCCTTCCCTTGTGACCTCTCCAGATTATTTACAACGTAATCTCATTAGCCTAACATATAGAAGGATGAATGGTTTTTAAATACTCAAGGTAGGATGTGAAGTTGAAGTTGAGACATTATCATGAATGAATTAGAAAAGTAACTATAACAGTTCTAAATTTGCTGTAGAAGTAAGACAGACTGAATAAAATGGAATAACTTTAACGGCGATAATATCTAATACGCTAGCCTGGGGGGTATCTCACTCTCCGACTAATCCAAAGTTCGAGTCCCGCCCAGGTAATAGGGTGTTGTGTTTGTCCAATAGGATTTATTCTATGATTTGAAGAGGTGTGAAATGACTATAGCCGCCGAAGCACCCTATAAATAAAAATACTACTATCTCATACCTGACGGCGATGTGTTCATCAACATTGTAGATTCTAAATAGATAACTAGAAAGTGAAGAAAAAAAATTGTGGAATGAGTCTAAAGGAGGACATATATTTGGAATTCACTATGTGTTACAAATCCAATTTACAGCTGAATGATCTGTCCCCGTCATTATGGCGTATGAATGGGGTTACAGTGTCACTGGCCGCAAAAGAGAGATCAAGTAGAGGGAGCGGCAGAGGAAAGCAAAAGACGAGGAGAGAAATTAAGGGAATACCTCCTTAGAGTTATGATGGGAATAAAATTTAATAGTATTACATTAATTACACTCCGCAGGCTACCGCAAACTGTTTGCGTGAGAGGCTTATATCTTAATACGTAAATGAGAAATTCCATCGAATCCACGTGCGCTAAATCTTTCTAATTATTCATTGGACTGATTCACTAATTTCGATGCCCGAGAGTTGGCAGAGATGAGAAGAGAATGTAATAAACATTCCCGTTCTACCTTGAATATCTCTTCATTTACTGCTTTTGCAATCAATACTCACTACTTCAACATTTTCCATTAATACTTAAAATGGAGAACGCCTACGAAGTGGTGCACGAAATTACTTGATAGATGGCTGCGAAATTTCCTAGGGAATAGAGACAGCATACCCATTTAAATATCTTGGATGTTGTAATCTATGTATCTTACTTCATTCAGCTGAATAAATAACTTTTAGTGACAGGTGGGGTTTTAATAGCATTGGGTTTCATGGGTCTCATCGAGCAAAGTGCACCGAGACGTAGGTAAAGTTTCTCTCCAATAAAACTAGAATCCATCTCGAAAAGTTTTATTTTCCCTTTCCTATTCATCTTTGCCTCCTTGAATACCAAAATAATCTTACCTAAACTGAACTCCTGTCATTAGAAACCTTAATATCTTCCAGAATAACATGACGATTGAATGTCTTTCTTTCAGTTCTAACTTGAAAAGTATTCATGAGTGAATCAGGGTCAAATCACAATGGCCGACTGAGGATTTACTATTATAGTTCTATGTATTTATTATCTCTTAAACACCCTAGTAAGAAATATTAGTGGTGATATAGGCATCTGAGAATCAAATATAATATATTTGAATAATTATGACGTATAAAGTTTTTTCTAAAAACAAATCTGAAAAACAAAATACCTGACAGTATGACAATCCTTTAATTTACTATTTTAAAAAGTTTTTAAAGCGACGGGTAAAAATAGGTCTCCTCTAAATTCAGTAAGATAACTTAGACGCTTACATTTTAAGGGCCGTATGGTCAGTCGTCACTTAAGGGACGACTCGCCCTTGAAAGGATCCCAAAGTTTAGGTATGTTCGGGGCTCGATAGAAGTATTAGTCGGGACTTAAACAATATGGCGGTTATAAACAAAAACATAATGGATCACTTGGAGGAATGTGCTCGATGTATCTTTTGGTAGCAGTAAGATGGTATTCCCAGATGATATTGCAAAGATAGGGAAAATCCGGCAGAGATGTTTGAAGTAAATATGAAGCGTTAATATTACGATTTTCTTTTTTTTTCCACTCAAATCTGGCGTTTACTTGTAAACGTATTTGGATGACGTCACGGATCAAGTGCATACTGATCCTTAGCGAACTGACGAACAGAAAAGTTATTAAAGAGAGTCACTCAGACATGATTCGTTCATTCTAATCTGCAACATGGCCTCACTCGTACTAGCACTTAAGTGATGACTGTAGATACGGCCCTAAGAAAGGGCAAAATATGGCAACGTTATTTCCATAAGTAAGTGAATAAAAGTTGCAAAAAGGTAATTGGTCGTAATCATTGCTTTTTAACGCGAAGAATCTATTACGGTTAGATACCATAATATTCTTACTAATGAAATAGCACTCTACCAGTAATCTACCGGTTAAGTTAGGTTTTGAGCCTTATATTCTCCGCGTAACATCGAACTTTAATTCGTCTTCATATCTGTATACTTCCCACCACTTATCATTTCATTCAAAGTCCCTATCCTCTTCCTACCTCGCTTACCCATCATTCTACCCTCTATCACAACCATTAACGACCCGCCTTTCCTGCCTTATTTGGATTTCTCACAGCAATCGCCTCTCCTCCCCTACCATTCTTAGCATCTATTCATTCGTTTTCCACTCTGTTCACTTCAGCTTCTCCATCCTTGTCCAAACCTACTTTTCAAAAGCATCCAATCTATGATCATCATTTTTCCTCATCTGGACCACGTCTGGGATCAATATGAAGTCTTTATTTAGAGTTCCTCTCATTGACTCCTTCCTTTTAGCAAAGGTTTCTTTTGCTAATTCAATTAGTCGTCTAATAACCTGGACACTACGTTCATTTGAATCTATCATGCTTCCCAAGTAAGTAAAATTTTCAGCCTGTTCCAATTTTTGCCCTTACAGTGTGATATTTTTGGCTAGCCTTCTTATTTCTCGGAAATGTCATTACTTTCCTTTCCTTACTGTTAATTTTCATCCCAGCATTCTGGCATCAATAGAAAAATTACCTTTTTTAACGGCGGGAAGCGTATGAACTCTATTTGAGAGCGATCGGACTCGAAAAATATGTTACCAAGTACATTATAGGTACACCACCTATCTATAGGCGGAGCATATTCCGCATAGTGATCAAACGCACTCCGATCCAAATTAACGAACTTAGGACTTGCTTAAGTCGTTCACTATAGGCGGAGTCATAAGCCTCGACCCCATGGAGCTTTCACCAAAATCCTCATCTCCTCGGTCGCTCCTCTAAATCAGCGTCGGGAGCCGGCGTTCTCTGAGGAGAGGGCTCGGAGGGAGAATTGCACCGCTCTGGAGATGAAAGGCGGGCCTGTTCGGCCATAAACGCTAGGAAACTAATCGCCCACAGCAAGGCAATTAGGCGCAGCGCACTGCAATACGGCCTTTAAAAAAGATGTAACCTTTAATCAGTATCGTACTCACAGCGAGTACCCGCCATCATCCCTGGCGTATTAATTAAAGGTAACAAAAAAATGCCCGACCACCATCTCGAATTTCCTTTATTAACGACTATTTGATATTTTCTATTTTTTTAGAAAATTTTGGTATTGCAGTCAGATGATAAAATGTGAAGAAAGAAACGTTGGAGGAAAGGAAATTGTGGGTTAAGCAAATTTATTTGCCTTTAACTACGATAAAAGCCTCTTCGTGTCACAGTAAGTTGGATGTTTTATTATACCTATATTTACAAAAAATAGTCGCCAGTTTTTTGTCAATCGGTCTTGCGGCGGACCCTTTTTTTCTGTTTTATGATATGTACTATATGAAACACTGAAATTTGTCTCAAATAAGTATAATTAAAAACTAAAGCGTCAAGCAACTTTGTGGAAGGATGCCCTCATGATAAAAAAACAACTTGGTTACTTCCACGGTTTTTATTCAATACCGATACAACCGGTTTCGGCTGTTAAGTCATCATCTGGTACATAGTACCGACCGAAATACTCAGACTTTGACTATGTACCTGAAGATGGCTTAACAGCCGAAATCGGTTGTATCGGTGTTAAACAAAAACAGTTGGAGTCCCCAAGTTGTTTTTATCATAACTGCTTATTAAGAATAAACTTGTGAACTTATTTTGTGAAGCTTGAAAATGTTTATTTCACATAAATTACCGTTTGGTTTCAGCGAGAATAGTCCTTTGTGAGAAGGATGTTAAAGGAATGGTTGGTATAACTTCCGGAAGTACAATGCAATTCCCTTGGCAACCGCGAAAGAATGCAATTATCTGCAATCCACTGGTCCCCTCCATGCAATTCTTTTCATTTAGTGACCTCCCCTCTAGTCCAGTCAATCTGGCTTTTTTTCGGCAAACAATTTGGTAAAGGATTAGACCATGATAGTCGGGTGTATTTCAGGGCTGGGATGAAGAATTTCACAATGAGGTCCAAAATTTGTATTCTCGGTTTATTAAAACAATGAAAAACAGCCAAAAATTGCACTTTTTTTTACTTTTTTGCTTATAAAGCCTAGGGTGTTGTTTTGATGTGAAAATGCGTAAGACGTATTTTATAGAGAATTACATTACCTACAAGATGAGTTCAATCAGGTTCGGATAAGTGTATTTCGTAATACGTTAAATGTAACTAAACACAAAACTTTTTATTTTTGAAAACTCTTTAAATTTTGTACAAAAACATATTTATAGATTTTATTTTACCATATAATACAGGGTATTATTTTGGTAAATAGACCCTCAAATTTTAATTCTGTAGTTATAATAGTTTATGAATAATTGCAATTGTTTATAAAAAACATTATTTTTATTCATAACGGGATGGAAAATGGTGGAAAAATGTTGCAATTGGGGGAATTGACACTAGACTATTTAAACTTTATTTACTTTATCTCAGAAATTATTTTTAACACATTTTTATCCATAAATAACAATATAAAATACGTAGGTAAGCGAGACGCCACCGTTCATTGGAGGGATATCCGAATATGGAGAAAATTACTCCTCAAAGACGAAAGGTTTCGGTAAAATTAGTATCAAAATACTCATGGAGATCAGCGAGCAAGGCAGGGCCCTTGGATTAAGGTTGGTGAGACTTGGAGCGCAAAAAGTATCGCGAAAGAACTGGGAATAGTGAGTTGCCGTGAGAGCGGGAGGAAACGATAAGTTGTTAGGGATCCCGAAAGACTGGAGTTAGGCGTGATCCAAACCATCATCGCCGAAAAGAACTGTTAGGAGGTTTGGATGAAGGACTCTGTGGAAGGGGTGGTTTGCGTAAGATTGGCTGGCGACCCCCCGGGGGGGGTGGGGGTGGGGGGGGGGGGGGGGGGGGGGGGGTGCCGGGGGGGTAAACCTCTTCGGTTTCCCCCACCCCCCAATCAC
>WURS02015945.1:0-12159 GCA_011762765.2 Rhinocypha anisoptera | reverse complement strand
TTTTGGACGGGTTACAGAGATGGGAGCATCGCTGGGAGAAGTGTGTAGAGTTACAAGGAGACTATGTTGAAAAATTTAAAAAAATTCAGAAAAAATGTCTTGTACCTTTGTTGGGTCGGAAAGTTTTCAGTCCACCCTCGTACATAGTTAAATTCGTTTGAGTTTAAGTTTTATCAAAATTATCTCAACTGTCAAAATGCCCATATAACTGGTTACAATTTACCTAAATTTGATTGTAAAAAGCATTAATACTGATACAATATAAACTGCAACATTGGCACATTGGATTCAGATCAATGTTACAAATGCAATTTAAGTTTTCTAGTAATTATATTTTTTCCCTTGTGTTGTTCCTACAAAAGGGAGGGGTCATATTAGAATTGAGTTCGTCTTAGCTTTTTGCAAATATGGTAAATCCTTATTTAATAAAATTTATATTTCTTAACTCTGGTTGTTCATTCAACAATTACTCCTTTCAAAGTTTACAAACCATCACTCTTCCTGTGATTTCTTATCTATTTATGCCATTCTATTGTCCTGTGGGATAGTTTACCTTAAGTCTGCAATCACTTTGCATTTTGTCTTACACTCTAGTTACTTTTTTAATTTAATCTTAATTTCCTTTTGGCTACAAGATTCCCTATTACCCACTTTCTGTTCATATACACACCATGGACCACAGTATATGGATCCACTATGCATGACATGCATCACACCGCCTGTATCTTTCATAAAAACTTAGCCTCTCATTAATTAATTCATTTAAAATGAAGCATAACTATGTTAATGTGCATTAAATTGAATAATTTTAATTATTTTATAAATACAGAGTACTAAATACAAATCCACAAAAATAATGTTTTAGTTTGACTTTGAACTATTTTTCAAGCCATATCCAGCATTTAGATATGTTAAGCATATATGTTAAACCAGTAAAGCCCTCCAATTCCATGTGAGTTCAAATCCCTGTTAAAGTTTTATAGGCTCTGTCCATGTCTTATAATGGTCAAATGGAAATCACTTTATTAGGTTACGTATTTGGATATTTTTGAGCTGTTAGAATAGTTTCTAAGTGTCCAATGTTTAACTACTTTAGGTATAAATACCACAGTTGATAAAAACTAATATAAAAACTACCTACTGATAGAATTTGTCAAAAATGTTTGCTTGCAATTCTTAAGCTTAGCTCAAATCTCTTATTCTTTTAAAAAAAGAACCCTCCCTGTATTTTTATTTTACGTTGAATATAGCAGCTAAAGGAGAAGATTTGACTCCTGTTGTCTGAGCCCTTCTAGTGGGAATTTGTGATCACTGTTGTTGGTCTACCTTGCCTTTAGGTAAAAATTTAGTGGTTACTGATGTCAATGGCCCAATATTCTTTTCCAATTAGGATTAATTATGAAGTTAGAACCCTTCATGTATGCTTTATGTGGTCTCTAATCTTCTCTAATTTTTTTTAGGGAACTAATTAGAAACCTTTGTTTGCTATACGGTAATTAACTCATGCTGTAAACTAAGTAACTGTGATTATTTTGGCCAATGTCATAATAAAAACAAATATTAAAATGGATCAAATGTCTACATGTTTTTAGTAAGGCATTTAAGTGTGAAACTAATATTATATCAGGAGCAATATATATGATGATGATGTTTCTGTCCCTAGAGAGACTTCAAAAGGCTATGGCAGCCAAAACTGGATCAAAGAACATTTTTAAAGCTTTGTTTTTTTTTAGTAGGGATTAAGATCTGTCGGTGAATTTTTAAAATTGCAAAATTAATGTTTTTTTATACTTGTAGAGACTGGGAGTGTCCAAGCTGGTAGTGCAGAGCATGGTGGACAGAACGTATGGGACAATGAAGAGGACGGTACTGCTTACTCATGGTCTTTCTTCCATGTCATGTTTGGATTGGCAACACTCTATGTCATGATGACCTTAACAAACTGGTACAAGTAAGTGTCAAAAGGGTTTTTTTTTTGCACAAAATTTTACCCATTTTAAATGGTATTCCATGTGATGTAGGAAAATGTATAAACCTCTAAAAATCATTATTCATGTTTATAAGTATTGGGGCTTGAAGTGTTTTTGTTATTTAAAATGATCCTAATTACTAATAATGTTATTATATTCATATTTCTTTTTTCAAATCGAATAGGCCAAATTCAAGTTTGGAGACCCTCAACTCTAACGAGGCATCCATGTGGGTGAAGGCAGTTTCGAGCTGGATGTGTCTCGGCCTCTACAGTTGGACTCTCGTTGCTCCCATAATTCTGCCCAACAGAGATTTCAGTTAAAAAAAAAGATTAGCACCTTCCCCTACAAGTTTTTCCATGATTTTTTTTATTACACAGGAATAATCAATAAGTCAATAATTTGCAGCCTCTTTTCAGAACCATTTGATACAAACTTTTTCTTCTTTTAAAAAAAAATTCTAATCTCAAAGGAATACCAAAATTGGTATATTGGCCTTACTATTTTTTTAAAAGTATTTTAATGTTTATTTTTAGTTTTTGTATCTTCCACATAATGTGCTTATCAAATTATTTGAGGAGTTTCAGAGTTTTCTTTTATGAAAAGTTTTAATTTTAGATGTCTTAATATTTATTTAAAAGAATAAACCTGATCTTCTTAGCCATGCAATTTACTGCTGTGTAGTGAATTTGAACAGTTTGATGTGCTAATTAACAGCTTGTTTAGGAAAGCTCATTTTTGTTTTGTGATTTTATTTTGTGATAATGTTATTATATAATAATATAAATGTGTATGCCAGAGATTTTGTGCAAATAATGTTATAGTGGTTCCTCTATTTCATTAACACACATATATATAGACAGTGCTAACAGTTTATTATTCATATTATTATCTTCTTGTAGGAATTTCAACTTCATGAAATGAAAATTATGGATATCTTAAATTAAATGGCCAAAATGTGAACATTTCTATCACTGGTCTTCAATTAAAACATAATTTTCATACACTTAGGCAGTCATTGATATGAGAAAAGTCTGCTTTTCCTCGGGACAGCTTTAAAATTAATACTAATAATCCCTCATGATTATGGTTCCAGACATAAAGGAAAGGTTGTCTTTGTGAGTGCTGATTTTGTCTGTGTTATATTAAATAAGGTTTTAGTAGAAAAGACCTATTTGTGTTTTAGTCTTGTTATTTTCAAGACAAAATATTTGTTATGTTCAAGTAAGGGAACACATTGCTTAAAATGTAGTAACACCATTAAAAGCTTTCAATTTACATGCTTTCATGTTACCCATATTTGAGAGTTTCTTAAACTGTACAGTTGCTTTTGAGTTTTTTTTCATTTAATGTTTAATTCTAAGTTATATTTATTATTTCGGCTACATTGGTAAGATTTTTTTCATGATTCCATAAAAAGTAATTTAGAAAGGGAAATCTGTAATTGTGAAAATTCATATGTATTTTATAAGTTGTAATTAGTTGAGGTTTATTTTATTTTGGAATCTCAAATAATAAAAGTATTCATAAATTTGTTCAGTCCCTCTCTTTCTTTTAGAATGTATCATCTTGACTCAATTTCTAATGGCTTGATGGAGCTAACAGATTTCAAGGGTATGGGTATATCCATATGCTAAAAAGGAAGCACATGCTATAGATGTATTTTCTGGTCACATGGGAGAGACCAATGATATGTGCTACAAAGCATATAGGAAACTATTCTTGGAAAAGGAAGCAGAAGGCAGAGAGAGCCGAAGAGACTGGCACTTCGAAACTGAAATACCGTCATTGGTAAGGAATGTTGTATTTTGCAAAAAAAACATATGGATTAATAGGCATTTTATTTATGGGAGATGTTTCAATTCACCAATTTTTTCTTCATCTCAAAGAGATGCCCCATTCTATATCTCAGTTGCAACGTGCAGCATCATGACTGGAATATTAATACTATTATTAATTTTATTATGCTCTTTGTATAGCTTTGCTTAGAGCTAAACTTATACATATTATCTCAGCAAGATTGGCTGCCGTGACATATTTATGGAATTCAGGGAATATATTTTATGAGAAGTGGTTTCATTTTGTAAGAATCACAAAATTACAAACCCCAGACGTTTCTTCATTATGCTATATATTTTTGGTGAGACTCCTTTGAGAACATTATGAGACATGATATTCACTGAAGGAAACACCCTCTCTTGTAAATCTTAATTTTGTGCTTGCTATGTTTGCATTTGTGTTGTACATCTTTTTTTCCTGTCTGGTTAGGTCATGTCATTCATGTGCATCTTGCCTTGACACCCTTTCTTTCTCTCCTAACTTTGACTTCGAACTAGAGCCTCCCAGAGTTAACTGTGGTCTTGAGAGCACACGACTGAAAACATGCTGCCACTCAAACCCATTCTAAATTCCTGATGTTCCATTTTGGCAGTCTCATGACTGTTTTTAGCACGATTTCACCTAAATACTCAGCAGTACAGGAGTGAGTTTATTATTGCACAATCGTGGGGAGAGACATACAGAGCATAATATTATTAGGACAAGTCTCTAAAAGACTCAATTCCCATTTCCTCCATCAGTGGTTGTACTCTGCATGTGCAGCTACATCTGTTAAAGTGATTTGAAGCATATGAAGGTGGATCCATCTGGTTTTCCTGAGTATATAAAATCTTGTATACTGTTTTTCTGGTTCCTAAAATTTGGAAATCTAAAAGTAGTTTTATGTTAGTGTATTGAAATTTCCTTTGTTCTATTTCTAATGTTACATACTCTTACATGGCTTAACTTCAGCACTTAACTGGATAGGTCTAGCCAATCAGCCACATGTGTATATGTTATAAGAAAAGTAGTCTTTAATAATTTTGGGTAGCTCAATGGTGGTTAAACAGCAAAACCATTTGCTTCCACTCACTTTGTTTCCAGCTGCTGTCAAATCAATCCCTTCAACACAAAAAGTCAGTCTTAAATATCTTCAGAAAACATTCTCAGAAAACTCTAATTTAGAAGGACACCTTGAGAAAACATTACCTCTGGAAAAATGATCCTATGTTAGGATTCTTAGGATAGTACCAAAAAATATTTCCAAATCTAAAAGTATTTTGGAATGCTTAATATTGTTAATAAAGTCTTTTGCTTGGTATAAGTATAAGAAATACCATTATTCTCATTTCAAATTCACTAAACTGTTATTTGATGTGAAATTTTTTTGGGATGATGTGATTGTATTTTTTAAAGAGGAATCATTATGCCGTAAACTTCATCCTTAATTATCTCTATCATTATTCATGGCTATCCTCTCTGCTCTATTACTTCATTGATGTCATTAATGCTAAGTATAATTCTAGATTTTGAACTATGAAACAAACCATTCCAGTTTTCATTATATATTTAAAGGAAACATATATAAAACCTAAAGAGATACAGTCAACATAATCCCCCTTTTTATTATGCTTGTTAATAATATGTTAATGCTTATGTCAAGAAGTTAACAATATGTTAACTTCTTGGTCAATTAGTCAGAATGCATAACCAGAAATAGCTATTTGAAGGGGAGTATGAATTAATTGTTATGGATTTTTTAATCACTTCTGCCTTTTATTTCTTTTTCAGTTTCATTATCCCCTGGTGATTATACCTCAGAAAAACAGCATTGTGCATATCATGCTTACTGTTTTAAAGGTTTCCAATTCAAGCATTTTTACAACAAGCCAGGAGAAATTCAGTGTTTAATTTTTATCATAAAAAAGTATTCATTTTAAGGAAAGTTTTTAGGAAAATAATAAAAGGTGGATATTTTGGTTAATTTAAATTGTACTACCATTGTGGACTTTACATTTACTATTCACAATATTGTTACTTATGGTGCCCATCTGTAAATATACTACTATTTCAATACTCTCACGTCTTTTACCCTTAATACACATTACGTGAATATTGCCATTTCAATGTCTACACCAACTTCTTGATAATTGAAACTACAATACAGTAGACTATGAGAGTATTTTGTTGTGGAATAATCTCTCAATGATTAGTAAAATGTTCTTGATTCCACATCAATTGATGCATATAAGCTTCAGTCCTAAATTATTTTTCCATTTTGGGAGCACTAAATATATATTAATACTCTTTCATTGAGGTCAAATAAAAACAGTGGGGATAATTTCATATTTTTATGGACACACATTTTTATATTATATAGTAAAATAGTGGGCAAGGCATACATAAGTTTAATTTTTACTTATTTTTTCTTCATTAATGCACAGATTTAATGGTGCATGCTTCCTAGCCTTCACCATTATATTGCAATGACTATTTCTATTGTCCTGAATAATGCAAATAATTTAAATAATAATATAAATACTTTGCTGTTCTAATTTTGTTCAGTGCATGACAAAGGATGATACTCTTTTCCATCTCCCATTTACTGTGGGAATTTCTTTTGATTAACTTTGCAATAATAACCCCTATGAATAGTATAAGTTAACTATAAATTAAAGTAACACAAAAATAAATGTTTCTTTTCGGTGTATAAGTTAAAAAGTGACAGGTTCATTGTCCATTAATGACTGACATCCAGAGTACACATGTGCGCGAATTAAAATGATTGAAATACATCATGGAACACTGTCTCCATAAAGAAGCCTTCTAAGGGATTCCTCATTAATAGTGTGGAGTCGATTATCTTCAGCATCAACAGGAGAGGAGTTTGTTTTATTCACAGGAGATTGCAGTGAATCTTGACTAGAAGTTCCTTCTTTATCTTTGTCACTCGAGATGAAATTGGAAGGATGCCATTGTTCCAAACAAGACTGCAAAAATGAGCTTAAATCTGCTGCATTTGTGGCACCATCCTGGTCTCTTATCAAATCAGGGTGACCCATCTCAATAAAGCTGCTCTTTGAACCTGGGCTATGGTCATCAAAACCCTTTTGAATGGCCTCTTGTGAGATGCCAACATCTTTTGAGGTGGAGTTGGTATTTTGTAATCTCGTATTGTGATAATGATTGTCAGGAAAATTTGATCCAGAATTTGACTTTTCAGGACTATGCACTGAGGAAATGGAGAGCTTCCCCAACTTTTCGAGGGCAGGGTCCGCTGGGGGGATTACAATTGAGAAGAAGTCTGGATCTGATTGGGTGAGTATGTGTGTTGTGCTGGAGAATATCGGTGATCCAAAATCTTCCCCCACTGCATTGTCACTTCCTTGAATCACTTCTCCATTTCTCTCTACATCTTTATCATTTAATTCTGAAATGTGGTGTAGCTTATATGCTGAGCCACAGGTGAATATGAAATTTGAGCCACTCTCAGAATTGGTCCTCGATAAGAGCTGAGATGTACCATCTGCCCTTTTCTCAGAATCTGCAGGGCATGACAGTGAGTGCTTCCCTTCGACATTACCCTTCTCTGTCATCTGCCTAAAGTTGAAAGCATTTTCCTGCATCTCTCCTACATTACATGTGATGGCTGAATCAAAATTGCAAACAGTTTTTCCATGGGACGAGTGATTGTCTGTTGTCAAACCACCTGATATTTGATCCACAAATGAGCTGTTTGCATTTTGGGAATCATTTATGGCAACAGATTCTGACTGTAAGGAGTTACAATTCAAGTTGTACAAATCAATTTTTTTATCACTCAGTGCCCTACTAGGGGAGAATTCCGTTGGATTTTGCAGCTTCTCATCATTCTGGTTTGCCTTTAGGGGTTGCTCAGTGATGCCATCAGTAAAAGAAACTTCACATTTTTTATCAGGGCATTCTTCAGATGGTGACTTGTCTTTCTGGTGTGACAATAATCGTTCTACTAAGTCGCTGGATTGGCGTACTACAGTCCCAGTCTGCTGAGATGAACACTTGTGTGTGCGCTGACTCACCTGAAAGGCAGAGATTTATCATTTAAAATCTTTAATATGGTACATGGGGTCTAAGTCTCCAAGATTCATTTAATCAATGTGATAGGTATAATGTTATTTTTTTTAATGTCATTTGATACTCCCAAGCGGGTGGATATTAGTTAAAGTTGTTCCCCTTGATAATGCAAATTTATTGCTGATTTTTTTCATATTTTGGTCAAATTATTTATTATTTAAAACTGATATACAGGAAAGATTGATGGTTTTTAAAAAATAACTTTTATAATTCCACAAATAATAATAATAAAGAATAATTCCACATTATTTGTGGAATTATAAAAGTTATTTTTTTAAAACTATCAATCTATCATGGATTTCCACAAGGTGACGGCCTCCACAGTGAACGTTGATATACAGGAAGTTCAGAAAAGGACTTATTTTCTCATATAAATGTATTCTTCAAAATGTTACATTATTTTTCATTATCTTTAAGTTGATTTCTCAGTGACAAGTCATTTAAAAGTTATACCTTCAGTTTTTATGAATTTCCTCTGCCTCTATATAACACTAGAAATAAGCATAGTAGAAAGATCCTAACTATGTCATGATTTTCTCAAATGTCATACTAAATGCTAAATAGCTCTTTGTCTTATTATAATTATAAAAGTAAAGCATAAGTAATAATTAAAAAAAGAAAAGGTTGTTGACCATTGTTATAAAAACAAATATTATATTGCTAAACTTTCTTGAATAGAACATGGGACTGAAACATAAAGTGACATTTGAGCTGTCTCAAGGAGATCATATATGTAACTATTGATGAAATATTTTACTCGCTCCATGTATTATGATACTTATGTATGTAGCAAGATACTTATGAAGACATGGTTTATATAGTTGTATAGGCTTTTTTAACATAGATGTACTTAACAATGGCAAATTACCTTATAACGAAAACTTTTCTCACATGCTGTGCACTTGTATGGCATTACTCCAGTATGAATTCTACGATGGACCAAGTAGGACACCCTCTGCCTAAATGCTTTACCTGTATGTAAATATTTCAGGAAAACAATAATTATATATTTTCTTTTCACAACTGTTGAATCGTTTTTAATAATTACCACAATAGTCCATCATGAATGTCTCAGATATACAAACAATATCATATAATAATCATAGGCATCTTCTAATCAACAATATCTCATAAACATTTCAAATATAACATTTTAATTGAAATTTAGTCAACAATAAGTATTATTTTGTAATTGCATCACAATTTTCAGCAAAGAGAGATAATTCTGTGCTTTATGAAATAATTAGTTTTAGCATAACACCATATAATCTTCTATTGTAATTCTCTCTACCAACAAAACTAGTTATCTAAATGCAATAAAAAAATTAAATTGGTAACTGGGATTTGAAATAGCTGAGAGGATAAAGCTCACCTTATGCAAGTCAGAGGATCAACCTTTAAATGCTGGTTTTAAATTACCACTGAGCTACCTCACTGCCAGATTTAATCTGGCATTCTAATTTTATACACAGTTATACTCAAATTTGGTTAAAGGCATTATGAAATCTATAATTAGTAATTACCTATAATGATATTTACAGTACCAAAGCCATGAAATAATTTACAAAGCACTACCTATAGTACATAAATTGGGCCAAAGAAAAATGTACCTTTTTTTTGCCCACCGTACATTAAATGAGAGTTATTAAACCAGCCAATGAATATTGTTAATGGTTGAATGGCATTAAAATAATGTGTTGATGCCCTCACCACAGGATTCGCAGGTGAATGGCTTTTCACCAGTATGAATTCTTTCGTGGTTGTGTAGTGTTGACAGCTCCTTGAATCTCTTTCCACACTCGCCACATGCATGAGGTTTCTCGTCACTGTGGTATAGCAAGTGCTTGTGGTAGGACTGCTGAAAGGTAAATGTCTTACCACAGGTTTCACAGCAGTAGGGCATCTCTCCTAAAAGTAAAAGAAAGAATAAGGTAAATTGAGCCATGAAAGTTCAAGCATATGGTGTGCAGGATAGAAATATATTTTCACTCTTTATTGGATTCATTGAACAAAAAAAACCCTTTGTACATAACTTTGAAGACAGAAACAGGCTGAATATTAATTTATAATTTTTCAGTTGTGTAAGATCTAAGTTATAAAATTCATATATTCAAATAAATTCATATAAAATTCAAAATTCATGAGCATCCAATTAGTAATTAACCTGACATTGCCTTGCTCACAAAAATCTAAAATATATCCTATTTGTAGTTGACTAATAACCAAGGCATCCTACTCAGCCTATAAATATTTTTCATTATTTTATATGTAAATTATTTATCCTTACATGATACAACACTATTAATTGAACATGTATTGAATATATTGTAATGTGTTGGCTCTATCTCTTGTAGTATATATAACTATCCAATGATAAATATGAAGTTGGTGAAACAGAAACATGGCAATTTCTACGCATAATTGTATTCATTGAATTATTCAATGAATAAAATTGCCATGTTTATGTTTCTCCAACTATTAGGGATTTCCATCAAGTCATGCCTGAGACTCTTTCTTAAATAAATATGAATATTGAGAGACAACTTAGAGGCTTAGACAAGGAACAGTTTATACTTAGAAGCATTTCATTACTCCACTCATTGTTCTTCAATAAAAATTAAAACTATAGATTCCAATTTACAGTACCTTGATACTCCTTACAGTAGGTACACAAATCGTAAGGGACTGGAAAAAGAGTTTGTGTTAACCAACATCAAGGCAAGAAATCATGAGTAACTTTGGTTTGTCGTTTATTATAGCACACATATATTGGACATCAATCTCTTAATGCATTTTTCTATTTTTTTGTGTAACCACAAGTATCACACATTATGTATACATTGAAATTTTACTTTATCTAGGCTTAAAAAATCATAAATATTCTTTTAACATAGTGCAGTATGTAAATTGTTGATATGTTGAAAGGTAACTTTACTGCTCTTTTTAAATGTTTGATGTGGCAGTGTAACTAACAAACTGTGAGAAGTTTGAAATTGGCCAACCATTCATTTTCACTTATGTTGTCCATGTTTTTTCTTCCCCACGTAGATAGATAGAGGTGGAGGGCCCCCTGAGAAGGGGGGGAGCCAAGGGCACTTAGACCTGTTGGGCCTTTGTACCATCCACCCATAGAGACCAATGGCCTTGCTAAAGGCCAGGGTGTCCCTTATGGGTGTGTGTCTAACCTCTTCTGGGTCCATGAATGTTGACCCCAGGAAACTATTTCGAGTTCTGCCAACCGCTGGACGTTCACACAATAGGTGAGACATAGTCTCAATTCCATTTTTGCACCATCTACAGTTGGATGAGTCTGCGACTCCCCACAGGTTTTGGTGGCTGTTGACTCTGTAGTGGCCTGTCAGTAGGCCTACAATAGTCCTAATTTTGTTTCTGCTCAGAGATAGAAGTTTCTTGGCAAAGCTAGGCCTTGATCCCTCAATGTGGAGCTTGTCTTTCCTTAAGCCTGCAGAGCTTTGCCAGATCTTGAGATGCTGGGATTGAACCCAGCATTCAATCTCCGATTTACCCTTATTGGGAGAGATAGGTAGGATTGTTTCTGGCCCAATCGGGTTGACACTGGCTCCTGCCATTTGTGAGTTCATCAGCCATCTCATTTCTTGGTATTCCCGCATGGCCTGGAACCCAGAAAAGCCTAATTTTGTAAAGCCTGGCAATATCAGTTAATGCCTGACAGCATTCCAACACCAGGCACGGCTTGCTCCATGAAGAGTTCAGTGCCTTCAAGGCTGCCTGACTATCAGAGCATATGTGGATTGGTCCCCTAATGTGGCCCAATTCTTTAATGATTTGAACACAGGCCAGAATGGCTATTATTTCTGCCTGGAATACTGTGGCATATTTTCCCAAGGGAAAATAATACCATCTAGGGGGGTGGCATACATATACACCCACCCCTGATATTCCGTCCCTGCTCAAGCCATCTGTATACCATACTGAGGCCCCAGAGTGGAGTTTAACTGTCCCCAAGGGGCCCACTGGCTCCGTGAAGGGAGCAGGGTCTCATATGGGGGGGTTTTGGGTTAAACTATGCTATCATCCAGACATATCGGACAACAACTTATCAAAAGTCATTCCTGATTTCGTCAGTAAAATTATGGAACTCATTACCTGTGTCATTGAAAAGTGAAAGAAATATTAGAAATTTTAAATTACAATATTACAAGTATCTCCTAGACACGTAGATGTTACTCAGTGCTACTTATTTGTATAACACTTTAATTAGAAATTCCTCTATCTA
>WURS02015934.1:0-12160 GCA_011762765.2 Rhinocypha anisoptera | reverse complement strand
TCTCGAAGGCTTATATTCTTCTTTGGTCTCTTTTTCCAATGGTCCATGTCTCTGATCCATAGAGTGCCATGCTCCATTCTAATGTTTTCACATATTGCTTCCTTACTTGGACTGATATTTTTCTTGAGCTTAGTAGTTGCCTCTTCGCCATGAATTGCGACTTAGCCTGAGCTAATCTACCCTTGGTATCCATAAAACTTCTTCCATCTCATGTAGCCCACTCTTCCCAGGGAGGTGAAGGATTCCATTTGTACTAATTTCTCTTTTTAGTAAACTCCTAATAACTAGTATTTTAGTCTTCCTTCTATATATTCTCATGTTGTATTCATTCAGTACTTTTTCCATTGTGCCCATAGGTAGTCTGTAGGTCTTCCCGTTTCTTTGCTATGACTGCTATGTCGTCCGCGAAAAGTAGCATGTTAATTTCTTCTCCGTTCACTTTGATATCTCTGATGCTCTTTTCTTCTATTTCCTTAATTGCTCCTTCTAGGTATATGTTAAACAATCCTGGTGAGAGATTACACCCTTGCCTAACGCCTTTATTTATTTTAGTTTCTATTACATATATATGTATATTTATGTATATATATATATACTCACAAATATTCATACATTTGGGTAACCGCCAATTAAAAAAAACACACGACAAATATTTGGAAATAAGGAAAGGGATAGTAACACATAAAAGGACGAACACAAAATGTGGTGGGGGAGATAGAAACTCACATATTCCAAAGAGAAAACTATTTTTTATTTACATGTATATATCAAAACTCGTGTCGGGCGTAGTCCGTAGCAATTCTGGTTCCAATCGGGACGACATAAAACGACTTGGCACCGGTGATGGGCAGACTGACTGCCTGTCGAAGTGAGAAAGAAACCAATTCGCGGCGTCGGAGAGGGCGCGGCCGGTTCGCCCAGAATCGAGCCCAGTGAAAGGACAGCGGCTTTGGCGGAGGGAAAAATGACGCGGTCTTGCGGAACGCAATACGTACACTTCCGACGGCTGTGAAGACAATGGGAGATTCGGTGTGGCCCCCGGCTAAAACGTGTGCCCCGCCGCGGATTCCGGGGAAAACTTATCTAGATTTGTGATCCGTCGAAACTTTCCAAGGAAAGTAACGACTTCAATTCGATCGCATTTCATTTCCTGAATTATGGAATCATATTTCGATTTTGAAATCCTCAACGGAAGCTTTCTTTCGGGAGAATAATTACCCTGGAACGTTTCCTTTGGCTTCAGTACGAGCCTGGAAACTACGTCATTTATTTCATCAACCCTGAGCTCAGTGACCTTTGTATAAGGATTTGAAAGCAATAATCAATCGAGCAAAACATCGGTGTGATTAGGAAGTGCTTACTAAATTTCTGCATTCATTTAATTAATATAAAGTGTAATTATAGTATGAATTTGTATGGCAATATTCAAATAAATATTCATTTTAATGAATTTGATAGGATGTATCATATATATTTGCCTCTATTAACCAGCTTGTCGCCACAAATCGGAGTAAAAACCTTAAATTATCATCATATGCTAATATTGTTTTAACGAGAGAGAAATGTTCATTGTGAACCCTATTCTCAATATCATCATCTGTTTTTCCTTATTCAGTACATTACTGTACTACATTTCAGAAGTGAACTTAAAGATAGTTAAACAATATTTTTTAACACCTTTGTATTCGCTATTGGTAGGAATTTTTATCTTTGTTACAATCAACTTTTCAATTTGTTTTTTCTATAAAACTTTTATCACTCTTCTAAAGTCTCTATTTTCAGCTTTGATCACTCTTCTATATATTTTTTAAGTTTTTGCAAAAAACCTTAAACCGTGCAGTTTACCTACTATAATTCTACATATGATAAATATTGATCGGTACAAATTTGCAATAATTTTGGTTTCAATATCTGTGGAAGAAAACGTTATGAAAAGTTTAGAGATATAAAACTATATGGATTAGCAACTAAAATAGAGATGGTTACATTTTATAATTTATTTAGCACATATTCTTAATTATTTTTTATTTAGTTATTTTTTGAACTTTTTTATTAATTTATATTTTTTTAAAATTTAATAGTAATTATTTAGATTCAAACTATTTACCCATCTCTTGCTAACTAGATTCTAAATGCATTGGGGTACAACGTGGGTGAAAAGCATTTCCTCTTTCATAATAAATTCACTTCTTTTTTCAACTAGCTTTGATACATTAAATCGATTTATCAAGGTCTCCTATGATTAACCAAGTCACAAAAATAATGCTGTCCTGTTAATAATGGTGATTTTACCACGGAAAACTCTCTCTTCCAATGTTTTCATGTCCTAGGTAGAGTTTTGCACTATATATTATTTTTAACTATATGAATACATAATTACATGTATTGAATTTTTATCATTAGCACTATCTTCTCAACATGAACTTATCACTGCTAAAATGTAATCTCGTATTAATTTTATCCTCAACTTTTAATTATTCATTAATTTAAATTATTCGCTTATCAGTTTGTCTACAATAATAGATTGCCATCTGTAATGTGACCCGTGTCATATAGTCTATAAATGAGTTTCCTTATAAAACCTCTACAAAGAAATATAATTATTTTTTCAGTAGAACCATCGGTTTTTTTTTTGTTAAACCATTTGCTACAATTAAAAACATTTGCTGAATGCACGGCAGTGCATTCAATAAATAAAGGCCTACATTTAGCCAATTCTCATAATACTTTTAATGGGAAATATCACTAATTTTTAGGTCTTTTATTCCGGAATAAATATTTAGATCGTGTATTCGTTAGCGCCTGAACTTCAGTAATTAGTTAACAATGACTATGGATAAAAATATAATAATTGTTCCACGACTTGTATTCTAATTTTTTTGTCTCATGTTACAGTTCCGTTCGCTATATGCTAATTTTTTCTCTGACCATTGGTCGACTCTTCCCTGATAGATAATATCCTATTAATAAACTAAGTTCTCTGAGATTGTGCTAGGGAAAGTTAAAATTGGGTATCATTTATCTTTGAACTATTCGAGCTCCTTGCCTAAATTGATACCTGAGCCTTCAGTTCATTAGAATCATTATTGTTAGAAGATTGGTATTAAATTTCCAGCGTGATCAAGACAAACTCCCTTGATTGTGACAGGGTAGTTTGTGATGATTTCTCCATAATCTGGTCCTTTGTCCCCGTTTACTGTTTGAAAAAGAAGGATTATGGAGGAATTATCAAAGCAACGTTGCGGAAACCTCAAGGTAGGTAGGTCTAATGCATGTCAAGGCAGTACACGTTATGCATACAGGAAATGCAACTTCAAATAAAAGTAATAGAAAAATTTATTTCTCTTAACTCTTATTTGCCTCGTTGAATTTTTATGACAAGTTTTCCTGGGGTTTTATTAGGCGCAAAGTTTAAAACCGTTGATGGGGAAAAACAATTTTTGCCTTACACTTTCGTTAATCGAGAAAATGACTAGCGTTTAACCCATGTTCACGGAAACATCGAAACTAGATTACAAGAAACATCTTTTATTATGTGGTTTGCGCCATTATGTGGTTACTGCCATAATCCTTAAAGCTATAAAAACTTTCTTCTTTTCAAAACGAACATGATTTCTATGCTGAGAGTAAAAAACAGCCCTTTTCCACAGAAAAAGCTGCTTTTTACTCTCAGTATGATTCACTTCCACCACAGCATGCCTGATTCGGTGAAAATTATGATTTCTATGCTTTATATAGGTACTATCCATTCAAAGCGAACGAGAAATATTTTATTTGCGGAGTGCGATAGGTTAAAACGCTTTCTCCTATTTATCTTGTGAAGCTGTAAAAAACGTGCTTTTCCGAGGAGATGTTATGTCACTTTATCTTTAACTTTATCACCTTTGACTACATCATGCAGGTATATATTACTCTCCCCTCCTGCCATTTGCTCATTGCTGGAGCTTTCAATTTAAATTACAATCTGCCGAATGCTTAACGGACTGTAAAATCCATCCAGTTGAAAAAAATAGAATGAATAATTTTTGGTATGACTTTTTATCAAATATTAATTTACCAAATCTCCTAACCCATAAGAAACATGGTTGGAAAAGAAAATTAATTTCCTATGTCAAATTATTTACCTGATTAAGGTTCATTTTTCAATTAGACTACTTGCGCACGATCCGGCAGCATCTTAACTGCTTTTGTCTTTATTGACTCTGAATTGTTTAATAAATCCATGACGAAGCACACTACTTGAGATAGGAGCATTTGTAATAACTGATAATGCGGGATATGTTAATAAAATTTTGTTTTTAAAATCACTCAAATTCCCGCTACACACTTCCTCGGCACTTGTTCACTTCGCTTCCTTGTCTTAACTCTTACTTGACTCTTAATGAACTCGACATCTTAATTAATTTCAAAACGGAAATATTGTAAATAATATTTTCAAAGCAGGTAATCGCTATAATCCTCATCATTATAGACGATAGGCCATTACGCCACGGTCAATTCGATGATTAGACTTTTGCCTTGATCCACTTAAACTCATTGGAAAGTGTTCCGTTAACCTGTTTTTTTCGATCCCATTATTAATTGAGTATTATGAAATACACGCACATTTTATTTGATCATTTGGAAAGGATAATTGCCGAGAACCTTGTTGGAATGAACCGTGGTCACTACTCTATAAATCAAGAAAGATTTTTGTACCGGCGTGAAAGCTAAAGCACACAGGATTTCGTATCCACTTTCTTGATTGTCAACCCTTGATCAATTAAAACGTCGATTTTTTTTAGCTTTAGTTCACCCCCCTGTGGAAAGTAAGTAGTTTCATTTCGTTTTCGGTTAGAAGTAAAGAGAACTTTTACAGTCGGCCTAAATTTTTGCCTCTGTCGAACATATGGTCGACAACCGATACCTTTCTCTCGATTATTTTTCTTAAGTGTAAGTTGTGATCCGCTTCGTCCGGATTCATTAGCATCCATTACCGCACATTTTTACGATCGTTCACATTTACCTACGCCCACGTTCTTATAGGTCGTTATAAGTTTTTTCATTGAGAAAATACTAATGCTTGCTAAAATTTCACACGTTCACGCACAAAAGTTATAAAGATTCCTTCCCAAGACATGCGAAGAAGCCGTACAAAAGATTGCTTCACCACACGGAAGACGATGTAAGAATTACGTCTTGCGGTAATTTCCTGCTAAGTTTTCCGTTAATGGCCTTTGTGTGTCATTAATGGTTCGCTAAACATTCATTGAATCGAATCATAAACATGCATTTGTTAATGCAGTAAATCAAGTCGTGTGTTGTTTAAATATACGCATTCTGCATGTCTTTAAACTTTATATGAATCCGTATTAACTAAAATCTTTATATGAAATGCTCGCAAAGGTTAAATTCATTTGTCTCGTTTAGTTTTTATTTCGTTACAGCTGTCCAATCAAAAAAGAAGTGCGACAATTCTGCTTTTTTTTCCCGCAACAAAATTGACTATGGAATCTAGAGGAAGCGTATTTTTAATATTTTCAAAGTTAATATCACATGTATGTATCTACCCTAACCTTTCTTCTTAATCGCTTTTTTCCTAGTCAGTTTTTGATAGACTCGATTATATTTCTTGCTGTTTTAGGGAGACTAGATTTCCTAAAAATATAAAGCACCATATTGATAGCCAAATAGTTAATTAACTATTAATACTTGCATTAACTACTAATATTTTAGTTAATTATTTGAATATAGAAGAGAGCTACACACTTTCCAGCTCCTGGAAGCGTGTCTTAGCGGAAAAATTTGAATCGACCAGTCACAACAATGCTTAGTAGAATAATATGGTCGAAAAAATTTTAATCTACCAGTCAGGGCGAAGAAGGGAGGTTTATATAAGACGGTCAATAATCAGAACCAACTATTTATGATCTGGGGACTCCGTCTGCAATGACGGCGAAACTGTCGCCAATTTTAATTCTCACAACGGTGGAAATTCCGGAAGATTTGTTTCTTCTTTAGGCAAATATCTTGTCCCATTGATATGCGTTTTCTCGAAAGAATATATCGGTTAAGATCAGTTAATCTTTAAGTTTATCATGTTCACGTCTTCATGGATGACATTCTGCTGATATTTACAGATTTGCTACCGGTGGTTAGGTTTATTTGATGGGGCCTGATAGTAGCCCCATGTACCCGTTTCCTTCACATGTTTTTTTCGTCAATAATTAATTTAATTCCCGCGTACTTCTTCCGTGATACCATTATGTGATGTGACAATAAGTAGGCGTGATCATTTCGTTTGCATTGCATGTATTACTTCAAATAAACATAAATAAGGTGATAAAGTATTTGGACATCAACACAGGCATTGCTTAAGGACGGATTTTCTGCTGGGTCTCTCTGCTGCAATCAATGGGAGAATCCATATTTTTTTTCGTGGGTCGCCACTCCGGATTTGTGGACGACTGCGTTGAATCCGTTGTGATCATCCGCTTGATATTCAACGATGCGCACCGTGCCGTCGGCGTCGTGGAGACTGTAGGTGCCCTTCACGACATCTCCATCCCTCTCCTCCCATTGGTTTTTGATGTCTCCCGTATGTGGGTCGTTGACTCCGTAGTTGAACTGGTATTTCGGGTGAGCCTGCAAATGAGATGAGTAATGAAGTTTAAAACGGATCTTTATGCCGAGCTACCTTTATGAGGTATAAAGTCCGGTCTTCAGACCGGGAGAATAGAAACATTAGGAAGGGAATGAAATATCATAAGGATTAAGGCGTGACATTTTGGAGCATTGACATTTTCATGACGGAATAACTTGCAAAATTCCGCAGATGAATATGTATTTATTTTGACCCGGGTTACGAAGTTAATACGTCATAGTAGCAGTAGTATTTTTGTTTATAGGGTGCTTCGACGGCCATGGTCATTTCGCACCTCTTCAAATCATAGAAAAAACCATCGTGGACAAACAAAGCACCCATGCCCTGGGCGGGACTCGAACCCGCGACCTTTGATGACGTCGGCTTGCAGATGGTTGCCGCCTTCCAGCAATAGGCGTAATCAGGTGGTGTGGGTTTTAGTGGATATGGGCCTAACTAAAACCCCGGCCGAGTCCCACACTCCCCAGGGCTGTCTTCCGTAGGGGGTGCGTAAATACATTTCCCACACCACCTCCAAAAAAGAAAAAATAATAACCGCCGAGCGCGCTACCCTCAGGTTAACCCGGTCGGCTTAATACATCATCCTTATGTTCACAAATGCTGGTCGCTGATGTTGATGGTTAAAATCAAACACGAGTTAAATAAGACATATCTTTCCGTAGAAGTTTGCACGTTATTTCTTCAGGAATGTTACGTAATGGGAACAGGTAAACAAAATGGTCGGTCACTGAGTTAATTACTATAGGTGCTCAAGTCTGGTAAGCACTAATATGGCTAATATTAGGCTCTTCTGCTCGATAGAAAGTGTATAGAAGGGTGAAAATGGAAGGATGGATTGGAATTCGAGAGATCCAAAGAGCTTGCAAGAATATATTTCAACTCTTGAAGTTCGCAGAGTTAATTCGTGTCAGGGAATCGGTATTAAAAAAATTCCTCCGAGAGATAAAAAGACAATGAAGGATGTTATTTGTGACAAGTCGGTGAAGAAAAGTTTCGTGGACTCAATTGCTCTTTGGTTGTGTTCACTTACATCCATGCTCACTCCAGAGCTGAATGCTTTTTCTCGACCCCAAGGAAATAGATTTGTCAATCGTAGGTGAGAATAAAGAAAGCACTTTTTTTCCCAACCATCTTTGAATACGTAATTACACCACATTACATATACACCTATTTATACAATTATCTACACAATATCCAATGTTAGCGTGCATTATTTCACCGTATGGTTTTTCCACCTCCACGGTTTTTCGCTTGAAAATGAACTTTCTCTTGTGGTGTTCCCATTAGGATCACCACAAATGTATGCATTCATATGTGTAATGAAAATTAAAAGATTGACGACAAAGGGGAAGAGGAATTGACCGGTCATTTCACAGTTGTAATGCAACCTCTTCAAATGATCATTCGTTTATTCGCACTCCATCGCGCTCGCTGTCTGAAAAAAATTATATTCATGTATCTCCAATCCACTACATAAACTCTGTTCATTTCTTTCGAAACTTTGCTCAAAAGAAATTCTGTTTAAACAATCCTCGGTGTTGGATTACATTACTAATTACATTTCCGCCCCAGATAGAACCCTTCCGGTATGATCTCTAGAATTTTTTCACATCAGTTATCTCTCCCTGAAAACCTATTTCATATATTTAGAAACGTTACTCGTGTTGAAATAGATTGCACATACACTATTATGTGATGAAATTTTCGTTTAACGTTTTCCATACTTACGTGGTAATCGATGTTTTCCTGGCCGCCGTGATCACCAAAGTCGATGTGTGAAAGTCCTGGGTACGCAGCGCAGGCAGTAATGGCGACGGCGATGAGCAGAAGAGATGTGAACTATTGAAGGAAATATATGGCTTTGATTATGAATATTATACAGTATATTCTTTCTCCTTAAAAACATTCTGCGTAGCATAGTTACTACCCATTTATTAGTAAAGTTTACTTCTTGGCAAAACTATATCCAAGTCTTAAGCGAAATAAGTTCACTAACATTGGTCCGTTAATGTTAATTATTTTATTCATAAAATTAAGTCCATTGCTATTTTATATATATACTCGAAATTCCTTTAAGTTTTTAAAAATTACCTTTGTCTCAAATGAATTAAACTATCAGTGAGTAGCAACCATTACTATTGTAGAATTGAAAATAAGAATTACTATCTATTTCAAGCAGTTAGTTTCATAAACTATTTTTTTCCTTTTTCAAGCAGACATTGGAATCTCACAAACCTTAATTAATTAAATAATTTCTATACGTTATTATCAAAGATATTTCAGAAGTTTGATGAAGTTCTTGGTAGCTATAATTAACAATTGCCCACGTAAACTATTATTATTTCTCGTATTTCTCCAGAAACTCTGTAAGTTCAGTCATAATTCTTGACTGGAGTTAAAAATTTTCAGTGACATAAATGTGATTTGTCGCACTGCTCCGGAAGGGAGGAATGTAGAAATTATGCTGTTTCAAAAACCGATAGTTATTATTCCACTATGAATGTAATTAGCCATGATACATTCTGACTCTTTCGAACCCCGCGAAAATGTATCAGTTACCAGGATACTTCATGAATCTAACTTCAGCTGGTAATATAATAATATAAAATTTAATGGGAAAAACAGTATTACTTAGTTTGATTTTCACACAATACTATTTCCTGTATACGTGTGAGTAGTAATGTGATAATTCAACTCTAATAGTAATTTATAATATATGAAATATAACACTAGAATAATTTTTTAATGATAAAGCGGCAAAATAAAAAAATTGTGTTGGTTTCTGTTTCCCAAACAAGATATTACTAATGTTAGTAAAAAAAAAATAATATGACTGAGTTCTCACCTTGTATGTTGATGCCATTTTTATTGATGATCTGGGCAGTTTTAATATCCTGTGCGGTAATCTTCTCGCCTTTTTTACTCCTTGAAGCTCCTTGTCCAACTGATTGATGTGGAGGTAACTGCTAAGCACTTATATACGATTTCAGCTTGACGCTTCAGGGAATCTTAACTACGAGGATGTCAGTTGAGCAAGGGAAACGGAGTGGGGGTGGGGGATAGGCCTAGTAGTGCTTGAAACAGAAAGTTAGGGATAAAGGGGAATTAACGGATGGAATCGGGTTGGGGTCTCATTAGTCTCTGCGGGCTGCTAACGAACGTAACGGAGAAATTACTTCGGGATTCGTGGTAAAGCCTTCACTATTTGCAGACTTTGAGTGCAAACTCTAATTAATTATTTCGACATAAATATGATTTTTTTCTTAGCATTAGTTACTCGTTCTCTGGATACACGCACTACCCTATCTCACCCATTCCAGGCCCACCAGTGAGTACTCTTAAAAGACTTTTTATGATAAATAAATACACCACTCATTGCAAGCAAAATGTAACTTATTATTGACATATAGAACTAATTACGCACATTCACATGCCTTCTCTTTTTTATCAAAGTTTTTTTGACCTATATCAAATAAATGTTAGCATTTTGGAGGAATAAATGCATGTTAATTGTTCATCAAAACATCCAACTTAGCAAAGCATTAATTGTTTTGCAGATAGGAATATTAAAGAGTAAGATACGTAAGGGAATCAAGTGTAACTTTTCAGATTAAAAAAATGAAAGTTGATTATTGGTAAAAAGGGAGTAATGATCCGTTTATTACGGGACAGCAGGTTTTTAACAGAGTATTCCGGCGGAAAGTGTGTAAAAAAGCCTTCGGCAAAAATACTACAAATAAAACAGACCTCCTCGTGACATAACAGACTTTTTAAAAAATTTATAAAGACCCATGTAAAATTTTTGCTTCTAATTTTTTCTTTCGAATGACATTCTTTGATATTTTAAAAATGGTTATGAACAACGACTTTTAAAGTACAATGTTTGAAATTTATTTAACTATCTTGCAATTTGAACGTTTTACATGTTCTGTTCTTTTTGATCTAGCTGTTTCATCAAACGTAGAATATTCTCCTTTAATTCTATAGTGAAAAATATTAAAATCTCTCAACTTTTTTCATTGAATGTGTCATGATTTTTAAGACAGATTTTAGGCACGCTTTTAATATTAATACTGAATGTGAAAATTAGTCCGTCTCATTATGGAGAACAAGTTGAGGAGATGCTTTTCTGCCCATTATAATAAATTTCATTTATAATCTCAAATCAAATAGCAACAACATTTTCATTCCGAAAGTAATGTTCAATCTCTTACAGTCGCGATAAGTTTATTTTCGATATCTGCCAACCATTTTATTCCACTTACTATCGATTTTGATTCACAAACACTCACATTAATTGTTACGTTACTGGGTGTGTCATAGGCTATACATGTTGATCTAGTATATTACCAGAAATATACTTCCGTTTAAGTGTAATACAGGGTGTAATACATTTGCATATTGGTACGTATTACCGTAAAAACCGACCGTTTTCATGGATCTTGATGTGTGATCCTTAGGTGGACTTCATAATTTGGCCTCAAGCTCAATAGACTATATATAAAGAGAAATTTCTTTATATTAATTGCAGTGGTATTTATTTATCTTTTTAATTATTGTATGTTAAATAATATCCGGAGAGCATGAAAAGATAGGCGTGGGAACAGCTGGAAGCAGAATTAAAAGTCGTATGTAATTAAATACCACATGTCGATCACCAGACAATGGCCGGACAATTCTAAAACGTTACAGTTCTTTGAATGTAATTCAATAACAGTGTAAGGCTTGTGATATGGAAATTAACCCTAAAGTAATTAGAACTCAAAAGTCGTTTCACTTTCGTAAAGCGACTTTTGAGAACCATAACGCCAAAGTGAAGGTCAAAGTAGAAGTGCATAATTTTGAGCTAGTGGATATCGTCATTTATTTGGCCAGTATATTCGTGAGAAAATGGGAGTTGTATTAGAGACCCGAGGATAAGATTTGCATCAGTGAAAGGAATCATTTATAGTTCAGCCCATTAAGAATTTTACAACCGAAAATTCCTACCCACCGTTTTTTTTTGCTGGAATGTCTTGGTGAAGGCAAAAGAAAATATCTCTCATCTCGTGGGGCATCATATATTTATTTAAGCAGTACGGACGGAAAATAATTTGTTTTCGGAATATTGAAAAAACTATGACTCGCAGGGGGTTGAGGGCACCAGAGAACTTGTGCGTAATGAAAATTCATAAAAAATGCGACTTTCTAAAATATAATATCTTTATTCATTGAAAATTTATTGCAAAAACTTTCAAATTTGCAAACGTGCAAATTGACGTATTAAAATGTATATTTAAACTTTTAAAACAGTAAAGAAAATCCGATGAATGTATTTCAAATCTGTGAGTTTTCTTATGTTTTATAAGTGTGCAGGTATTGAGACCGCTTGGTAAAATAGTTTAAGCAAGATTTGGTGTTTTTTACCTGGCGCACGATTCCAAAGAAATCTTCGTGGGTCTTGCACCGGCTTAGGGTTTCGGCTGCCGACGTTTCGATGGCTAACTCTGCCATCGTCCTCAGGACATTGATGTTATT
>WURS02015913.1:0-12161 GCA_011762765.2 Rhinocypha anisoptera | reverse complement strand
CAGGGCGCAGCCCAACGAGTACATGTACCAGAACCCAGCAGGGCCAATGTTTTTTGAGCCAAATGGAATGATTAACGAAGAGGATCTATCCAAGGCGTATAACGCTGCACCACACCGTGTGCCACTAAGGAGACAACAAACTGCGGCAGTGGCACCGATGCCACCTAGCATGCACTACCCTCGCATTGCTGCCTAGACCCACTACTGAACAACCCTAACTCAACTGAACACTAGCCATGGCTGGTCCACTGGCTTTGATCAATCTAGCACCCAGCATTCAATCAGCATCATATCTCATATTTATTTTGATTTAATCCTTTTCCCAACTAGCTCCAGTAGTTGGTTCAATTGTCTCACATTCATCAATTAAAATGATTCCAAGCGATGTTTTTAATGAGAACCACCACAAACAAACAACTAATTTAATGTTGAGAAAAAAAGTTTGGGAGGAAAAGATTTGGGTTAAAAGAGTTAACAACGTCAATGGTTTCACAGGGGTGCATGTAAAATGAATTGCAATGATCAGTGAAGGGATCCCGCTTCGGCTCACAGCGACGATCGTTTCTGGTGGGATCGACACAGTGAAAGAGCTACTGCACAACTGACTTGGAGCGCGGAGTGATGCACACATTAGTTAGGTATCAAGGGAAAAACAAGAAACATATGTTCACAACAGGTATAGATATTTCATCGTATTCAACATGACAATATGTGATGATCAGAGCGACAGTATACATTCGACTGACGGACAACAAAAAATTTCGTTACGAAAATATAAGCAGTGTTTGAAATATTTACAACTCGGTTTGGAGAGAGTAATAAAGGTTTGTGTAAATAATAAAAAAATATTTGCAAAAAACAGTAACATTGTATATATCATGTAATAGAAAAAAAGTAATTCATAAGAAACTAATTCGAGAGTTGACAAACAGGTTAATAAAAAATGTTGCCAATTAGATAAATGGGCTGAGTCTTACCTTTGGCTGTGCCACAAAAGATATAAATGATTTAAAAACAAAATATATACCTACAATAAATATAAATAAAAACAATCGGATGCACAGTGCGGTAAGAATGCCTATCGGACAGTGTATTAGTGTCTGGTTGATTTGGGTGTGTGTGTGTGTGTGTGTGTTGTGTATGTTGTTGCGTATATCACTGAATAGAAAAGCAGGCAAAAATAAATTTCAATCAAAAAATAGAAAATAAAACTTATCACTTAAAATGTTGAGAAAACAATTAAAAATGGGGAGTTTAGCGAAAAAGGTGGTTTGATGGGGGAGAAATTAGTAATGACGAGAAATCGAGCTGAACTTGTTGCTAGTGTTGATGGCTTCGGTGCCACTAGTATGACTATTGGGGTGATTGTTGAAGGGTTGGGCGGGTTCGGTGTTAGGCGAGCGATGCTTGTGGACGGCACCTGTGTGGTGAGATGGATGGTTTGCGGGCATCGAGTTGAGGCATGAGGAAGCGCTGCTATGCAATGTATCAAATCGACGGTAGAAGAGGAGGTAAGGCACTAGGTTGCCCTCGCCGCCCGAGATGACTTTCGAGAGGGAGATCACTTTGATGTTGGCATCGTCGCAGCGAAGCCACTGGTTGAGACCCAAATGGTACACATCGGTAATGTAGTGTCCGTTCACTGCCTCCGACCCAATGTGGTACACCACTGCAACACACAAGTATTTTCACTAAGTACACCAACAACACTCATTCAAGTCCTCCACTTACCAGCCAACAGTTTATACCGACGATATCGACCGTCAACTCTTCCGGTGACACACTCTTTGGGAATTTCCAAGTTCTCGGTAAAATCAATCCTCTTCATCAATTTGCGTTCGGCGCCCGTCTCCAAGTCGTACTCAAAAAGCTTGAGGTGGAAGATGAGAATTGGTGGGAGTGTCTCGAGAAACATCTGACTGCTAGCTTCCACCGTTTGCTTTGTCTTCGAGCAAATGTACCCGTGAATAATTTCGGGCCTTGTTTGCAGTCGAATCGCATCTTCGAGGTTGTTAATATCGGGTTGCTGATTTTTAAAAATATATATTATAAAATATAATTTTTTAAAATAAATAAACAGATAATAAATTGGCTTGAAAATATATTAACCTTAATATTAAGTTGTAAAGTAAAGAAAGGCTGACGGTTGCCACACGAGTCCTTGTCTTTGTTGACTGTTCGAATATCCAATGTGGTACCACCGAAAATTTCCGTAATGAAGGTTGACACTATTTTGGTCTGTCGAGTTCAAGAGCATAAGCCATCAATGAAATTGAGTAAAGTGCTTCAACACTTACCGATCGAGTAGGGAGAGCTTTGTGCTTTGAAGTACCAACCTCTCGCCAAATGTTATCATTTGAGTCTGAGAGATCTGCTTCGTCTTCGAGATCGATCTTGTCCGAAGAGTCACTGCTCGAGCCAAACCCATTGCTTTTACCATTCAATTTAGAATCGTTGCTTTCAGTGAGCAACTTGAAAAGACTGATCATCTCTTCATGGAGGCCGTTCAGCACCGAAGATAAAAATTCTTCGGCATCTTCCTGATGACCACGTTGAGCATCATTTTTTATCATACCAATGTGTTGCAAGGTATCATAAATTAAAGTTGGTTCCTGGGGATGACTATTGAGCAAATCTTCAAGATCAATGTTCGACGACTTGGAGGGGCGTTTGAAGTCGGTAGGAATAAACGATGAAAAGTAAGATGCACTTTGCAAATAAAAAAACAATCAAATGACATATGACATTATAATAATCAACTTACAATTTATCGATGGTGGGAGTAGAAGTTGGTGATCGCAAGAGACCAGGTGTCTCGCTTATTTCCTGCATTAAATTGTAGAAAGGAGGGCAAGTAAGAAGAGCTTGCAATGTCTACAAATCATATGTCATTAAGTCAAAAATCAACAAACGTAGTGTGACACGTACCGCGTTGACGTAGCACCAATTTCCTCGATTGCGCATACCATGTGGTATAAAAGTTGGAAGCGAGTGCTTTAGACTGATAGAATCACACAGCCGTTTAGCTAGTGTAAGCGCAAAGGGATCATTCTTGGCAGGGACCACAGTCACCTTGGTATTATCCACAGCTACTCTAGACTTACGACTGTTTGCATTGACTACACTGAATGTCTTGGGCACATTTAGCTCAGGATAATCGCCGTTAGACACAGATGACTTGGATTCAGTATCACTAGATAAATATTTGCTATCGACGGAGGTTGGCTTCCCCAAAACTGACTCGTTGCTTTGCATCGAAATTTGGAGACTGGGAGGAAACAAGATAGAGGCCCAGGTAGAGCCACTAGGTTTACTCGTCTCGATGGCACTTGAAGATGGAGGACGGGGAGTGATATCACTAGAAACGAGATTTGAGTTCAATTGAATTTCATCCGACTGTGAATGTTGGTTGAGCACTAAATTCTCCGCTATGTTTTCGGCTAATTCCGCTGCTTCAGTCGTAGTCTCCGCCCGATAAGACATTTCCAAAGAATCAAGTGGTAAAAATGTTTGAACATGTGAATTGGTGTCCGAAATAGGTAATGTGCTTGAAGGGCTCCTCATCACTATCTCCTCTTTGGTGCCAGATTGATACTCGTTAATCACTCTTGAGGGCGCTGACTCTGCTGCCTCCATCTCCATATCAACAAGATCCTTCGCTTTGATCGAGTCGTTAGAGGTCTCTGAAGGGTAGTGGTATGAGTTGGGGTTCGAGCTTGAGTCATCAGTAGGTTCGTAACTCGGAGTTCCCGAGGTGGAACTGTGCAAAGAGTGATATGCTGCCGGAATCGAAGTCGATGATGCTGAGATGGAGGAAGAAAGGTTCGAAAGGGGAGCGTTGGTTGAAGAAGGCGTGGCCACCAGGTGTACACCAGAGCCCGGTTGGCCTGATGGTAGGTTCGGGTCAATGCCTTGAGCCATCGCAAAGTGGGGGTGGTGAGGATGAGCAGCGATCGGCATGTGATTGGTGGAAGACGGGCATGGATATGGTACAAAATTGGGGTGATACTGAATATATGGACCGGGGAAGTGAGTGCCGTGAGTGAAGAATCCGGTAGTGGGAGTGAAGTAACCAAGTGGGAGGTGGACACCAACCGCCGAGCCGGTAGATACCACAATTCCATTCGACTCCATTCCATTTTCCCCGGAAACTGTTGCATTGTGGCGACTTGTGTCCAACATCTGAGGTGCCTACAAGTATTTTATATAGATTTATTAAAAACACACAATTAATATTAATTAAACAAGTAACCATACTTCAGAATACTGAGGCGTCATGTAGAAAGAACGATTATCACAGTTAGGTGCGCTTGATGTCGTCACTTTTGAGGAGTTCTTATGAGTGGCTGATGGAGTCGAAACGTTGTTGGATGAATGTGAAGGCATTTGGTAGAATTTGCTGTAGTCCTTAGACTGATTACTCGTGACTGTGTGAGGCGCCATTGGTGGCACTGCGGGATGTGGTTGAATCGGTCCATAGATGTTGGGTGGTGGTACAAAGTATTGTGGGGTATTCGGGTAGTGCAGTGGGTACTGAGAAGGACAGACAATTGGTGCCGTAGCATTGGCCAAGCTAACCGAGTTGGAAACTGGGTCCCAGTTGGCGTGCGAGTTGTCATAGCTCGCCACATTGTTGGGTAACTCAGATAGCTCATTGCCATCTTGGTAGGATGTAAGTGGGTATATCTCCCCATTGGTCGACTCGTGGTCACCATTCACGTAAGAATATGATTTGAAGTTATCAACGCTATTTACTTGTGAGACACCGTTGTACGTCAAGAAAAACTGAAATGGGAAAAAGGTCAAAACCCAACATATGTAATATTAGCAGCAAATGATTACCTCGACTCCAGACGAATTTTTATGTGATATTATATCCAAAACTTGAGCTTTCTCTTCCTCATTCGTTCCAGTAAAATCAAAGAACTCCATCCCCTGTAAAGTGTATAAATAAATAAATAAACTTGTAACAATACAGATTTAAGCAAAGAATCAAATACTCACTTATTTAAAAAAATAATTTCAAAAAACATTAACAAAAACAATGATTGCTAGTTTTGAATTATAAACAAGTCACAAGTCGAACCGGCGTTTCATGATAAAATTAGAGAACACACACCATGCAATCAAATGAAGATGAGAAAACAGATTGACAATATATGAGCGTGTGTGATACCCAACAAAATGATTGATTGATTGATTAGACTCTGAAGATGTGGATCGAGAAGGCCATAGTTTTGACCAAACTTGATGGTAGGTAAGAAGTGGGAAGGGTAAGTGAGCAAAAACCAAGTGTGGGTCGAGTGTGAGTGGTGGTGGTCGGGAGAGAGACAGAGAGTGAGAGAGAGAGGGAGAGAGAGAAACCAGCGATTGGAGTGCGTGGTGTGTGTTGGATTGACTCGCCGTCCGACTCACTGGTGGCGGTGTGCTGCGTCAGTCTGCAATAGACACCGAAATTAGTTGAAAACAAGTGTGTTCTATCTAACCTAAGTGTAGTAAGTTGTAACAGATAAATCACACCTATTTTCAAACTGATTACGCTCCATGATGTCTGCTCACGACAGCGCTATGTTCCGAGCATCCATCCGCATTACGCACACTCCAAACCTAGGGACTGTAATCAGCTGGAAAGAGGTGTGCTCTAAATGATATTGGCCTACTATACTCGCGTTACATTATCCACGCCCTTTTCCAATTGCTTACGCTCTCTAACCACTGCACACACACCGCCGCAACGTGCTCGAGCCGCCACCAGGCCTGGCTACTTCCAGAACATTCCCTTCGATAACTAACCGGCTGCTTTTCATAAACATTCCTACAGTCAAACCTCACTATTCCGAACTTATCTAATTTCTGAATCAGAACGAGAGAGAGAGAGAGAGAGAAAGTGAAGTGAAAACACCAAGTATTTTATTATTTAAAAAATGAATAAAAGTTTACACCATTTTATTAATTATTCAAGATAAGCTTAACACTTGACCACTGATACCACAATTATCAAGTCTTACCCACTAAATAACTTACAAACACAAGTATTACTATTATGTAATATGATAATAAAAATTATGACATTACCTAAGCCTCTTTGGTCTTTCTCATTAATACTAATTAAAACAAGGTCTATTCGATTTATTAACTTCAAACTTGTTTTATACAACAAAAAAATAAAAGATGACATATTAGGTAACAACAATTTTAGTGTCTCAAAAGTAGGCGAAACTTTGGTTGGGCATGGTCTAAGAAACAGCTAAGTTCAATATTTTTGAGGAAATATAAAACCTGGATGAATCAATGTGAAAAGTTTTGTTTCAACTCTTAGTTTTATCTAATCGGAAACAATCGGACTTAGTGAAAATTCAAGAATCTCTGAGATATAAATAAATAAATATATTAAAAACAATTACAACTAAAATTTAAAATTCACTTAAACTTAAGTTTTTAATATGAGGTTGTTTTCCCTAAATGTGAATAAATATTTATAATATATATATATAATAAAAATATATAAATAAATATGTGTTTTTGATGCGTTAGAAAATAGCAGACAGACTTAGCAAAGTGACACCGAAGCGGCCGACATAACAATGAATCAGCAAAGTTTGAAGAACGGCACACATGCGTATTTTCGAGCTGCCCTGATGCAACAATTCGCCCACTAGTCGAGTTCCTGATCTAATGCTGATCATATAATATTCAGAAAAAATAATCTTCGAAAACAAGTAAAAATCTTTGGAATTTCAATATATTTTAATTCTTGAGAAATCAGATTGTCTATTTTACTTTTACATTTGTTGTATTCGCTATTCTAGTACTTAGTTATTATAATTATATTATATATATAATGTATTTCTCGTATCTTACTCTAAACCTTGCTGTTTTGTTAAGAAATAGTGAGTAATCGTAGAGAGTCAGGCCATTAGACCTAACCAGTGTCCAAGTGTGGTATGTGGCAACTACCCATCAACTCGGCCAATGATGGTGTAAGCTGCACGCAAGGCCAAACTGGAGTAGACAGGTTAATGCTTGAGTCTTAACTGTACCGAGCTGAGATATTCGATGATAAATTGAACAGCTACCTACCGTTTCAGGTGAAATTCAGTTGGCAAATCGGGCAACGATAGTCGGCATTGGAGAAGGCACGGAGCAGACCGCACATAGATTCGATTGGGAAAGGTGGATCACGAGGATTTGTTTGCTGGCTTGGTGGTAGTGCCAAGCAGCCACATTAGCAGTGGTATCAATCGGTCAGTGGTGGAGCGGCTCGGGTGCGTTCATCTAACCGGACACAGGTCGCAACGAAACAGAGCGAGCTTTGATATTGATCCGTGGTGACCTCGGTGGCTAATTGTGGAATCGCTGCTCGGTGACGTGGTCCCACTCGCCCGGACACCAACACAACACACTTTCGCTTCCTATCAATACACACCACTTTCAGTTAGAATCCAAACTTTGTGCTAACACTCACTAATGCGCTAGCACAATTGTTATGCCTTGAAAAAAGCGGTAATCAGAGCACACATTTTAGCTGCAATTAATGGAACCGTTCGAACTGAGTCTTTTATAAGAAGTAACACATCAAGGTTGTTTATCAAAAACTATCAAGCCAAATCGCACATTTAACGCCTTATTATAACTAATTAGCTAACACAAAACAATTGCTCAACTAAACTAGTTTTGAAAAGAAATGCCCTTGAAATTCTAGTAATATTGACCTCTTACCAACAAGTTGTCAATGTTATATTAAGAATCTGATCTCTCAAATTAATTCCAAAAAAATGAACGACGGTAATAATATTATAAAATAAATACATTCAAATGTGAGCTTGTTAATCCTAAAACGGTAATTAAACAAAGTCTATGAAAAACTGCGAATTCAGGTAACCAGAAGAGAACGATGTTTTTTCACAGCTGGATGCAGTTTAGTGAGCATATGTATAAGATAATCACAGAGCAAGACACAGTCTGGCGAGTTACCCGAAGAAAAGTGATCGACCTGTGATGACTAAGGTAGGTCGAGTCGAAACTAGTGCAAACACAGACGATCATCTTTGCCTGAACAGTCGTCAGATAGGTTTCTATTTTTTTCTACTATACACACACAGAGCCGATCTGTCCCGTTTGTGAAACGAGTATTGTCAACATTGCAGCAAGAGAGTTACTTCTCATCTAGCAGGATTCACTTTCCTCAACCTGGCAACTTGAGCTTAATGGTGACAAGTATCTTGATTATATCCAGTATTGACAATCGAACTTTGTTAATCTCATTCTGTTGACCAATCAATAAGACAAACTCAAGTGTTTTTTTATTATTTAAAACATAACTTGTTGACAGTTGGAATGGCAAAATCCGCCTCTTAACTCCCGATCTAGCTAGGTGCAGTTATTTCAATTAAAACAAGTCACGCGTTGTGAAGATTTCTACGATTAAAATATGAGAGACTAAAATTATGATTAAAATATGAACAAGCAGGATTGACTGCTCCAAAGGAATATTCTCGACCAAGAAAAAACCGGAAAAAGCGTCACACAAAGATGCGAGTCACATATTTGGTTTTAAAAATGCAAAACTGAAATGACACCACTCGGAACAAACCATCACCTGGGTTCAGATATTTAACCGGATTGCTTGAAGCTTTTGTTGTAAAAACAAGTGAACCAGTGTTGAATTTGGAAAAGTGTATCACATCACAAGTAATAGCAGTTCCAATGTGATAACAGCATCAGTTCAAATTAAGATGAGAAGTGTGAGTAAGAAAGTGAGACGATGTGGGTTGATTGTTGGGGGAGAGAGAGAGACCGGGACCCGAAGGAGGCCACAATCTCGGTATTGTTATTGTTGTTGTTGGCGCCCGAGCGACCAGGTGAAGAGGGAGAAAGAAAGAAAGAAAGAGAGAGAGAGAGCGAGAGAGAGAGAGGTGAGGAAAGAAGATACAGTGTGGCCAGGAGTAACTCGGCTAGTCGTCTGCGCGCCTTAGTCTCTTACGAGTCCCGATCGACATAAAAGGCAGAAGAGAAAGTAAGAGAGGGGAGAGAGAGAAAGAGAACTTGAGAGGAAGAGAGAGAGAGAGTGACAAAAAGAGAGGGAGAGAGAGAAATTGAGAGGGAGCGGCAAAATGAGAGGGAGAGGGAGAGAAAGAAATTGAGAGAGAGAGTGACAAAAAGAGAGAGAGAATAAGAGAGATAGAAAGAAATTGAGAGGGAGCGACAAAAAGAGAGGTAGAGAGAGAGAGAGACTACAGCTAGACGGTGGAGGCTGGAGCACGTCTAGCCACTCATGAGTGTGCATGCTCCACTGAGTGGCACCGGCAACAGAGGGCACGAGAGACAACGCGCCGCTCACCATGCTTATTTTATTCACCTTTTTCTTTTCCTTTGATTCTTTGAAGTAGCCGCATCAAAGTTAATAAAACTTTTAAACTTTAAAAAAACATTATCTAAACAAAAAGAATTATCTGCATTTCGTTAAAGACAACACATTCATTTTGACTCTTCTCCATTTTGTAAATTTAGATTTTTCATTATATTTCTAATTTAGAGTGAAACGAAATGAAACGTGAAAGCTAACTCTCTTAGTTGTTAAAGTTGTTAAAAAATTCAATTTGATGTCATTTTACAAACTCCTTTTTCCAATGGAAGTTCTAAATAATACAGTTAGTTGTGTTGCCAGTTGCTCTCATACTTACGCGTTTTGTGGTCAAAACAAAGTAGAAGACAATGTAATTTTATTAATATCTTTTATCTATTGGACTTTTTTTCAAAGAATGGATTTTTGAATAACTTTTGGATAATTTGCTAAAATTGACAACAACAATGAAAATAAATAGCGTATACAAATTACAAGTTTCTGTTTTTCAAGTTTAAGCAAGTATTTAAAATAGTACTTTGTAAAAATGTATTTCTTGATTCCAGCTAGTCGTAGTTGCATTATTTGCAAGTTTGCAATTAATTTTTTAAAACTAAATTTAATTAAATAAATAAATGACTAAAATTACGACTTTGCTTATTTTTCCTATCTATAAATATCTATTTCATATTCATATTTATTTCAATTTTAAAATTGACTTAGAGATTTGAGTTGGATGTATTCTATTTTCCAGTTTAACTTCCTCCATTTCAAAAGTGAAATTATGAATTGATATTATAATAATGAGTGGGAAAAGTACATATTCAAAACTAGGATAGAAAAGCAGGTCTGACTCTAGAATGAACTTGGCATTATTCGAGGCGCCAACCACAGATGGCAGTGCCGGGCTCGATGGCACCAATGGTGTTTTTCTGGGATACAGCTAATTTTTCTAAAGCAATGTGGAAGGCAAGGCAATCACTCGCTTACTACTAGGTAAAGCCACAGTCAATGGAAGAAAACAATGGGAAAATTAAGATGTACCCCAGAAAACACCAATGGATGGCACCCTCAAGTTTACTTTTCTGCAGTTTTTAAAAGGAAAATAAAGCAACAGTTTATAGGTAACAATTGGACCAACTTCAGAAACATCAATGGCACCATTTGTCTTCTGGTTTCCCAAACCACACCCCAGCTCACTAAACTGTCTGTCTTTTGAGTTGGACCTTTTGCACTTGGCACAATTCACTTAATACTCTTCACTTCTATCGCTTCTTACAGATAAACACACATAATTAGCTTAGTCCGTGGAAGCATCTAAGGCTTTCTTTCTCTCTCTCTCTCTCTCTCTCTCTCTCTCTCTCTCTCTCTCTATGAATCTCTAGTCACAGTATAATTGGGTATACCATATAGGTTGATTATAAGTTATCATAGTTATCGCAGTTTGCATTGACAAGGTAGTCCAAGTAAACTCGTAGACTGTGATTCAGAGATTCATCGATATGCTACTATATTTGATTTTTACATTGATCAAACTCAATACAAGTGCTTGTGAGGGTGAATAAACGCTTATCGACTGCAACATACTCAAGTATAGCTTTGTTTTGCTGATTACTGATCATTCATATGTGATGTATTAGATTCCGCCGGCTTGCACCATTATACTCTGCATCTCTTCCAGACTAGATCATTTAAAATACAGAGCACACTATACATTTGCTGATTGAGTCATCTTTCCACTGAAAAGTCATTAGGCGAGTCAAACACAGTCTTTCCTGTTGTTGAACGGATGGAATCACAGCGATAGTGCTTGATACCCATCATTAGCAAAGATGACATCGTCGTGGAACGAAAGGAATGTTTATAGCAAACCTATATATCATTTTAATCTAGAGTTATGTCAATTTTTACTTGCAGTTCGGCTGGTATGCACTTAGGAATTTATCATGATTGGCATCTTGTCTGCTTGCCATATCAAGTGGCGACGAAAAAATAAAGTTCCTACCACCTATAGCTATGTTTGCCTCACATGAAAAATGGTCAACATCGTTCAAGCTGGAGAAACTAGATCATTAGTAGGTTACCAGTGTTGGCAATGGAACAATCTGTGTATCTCGTCTGTGAAGGCATCTCAATGAGACGAGCAAATTGAGCACGCGGTACACGTGCTATATAGCCGACGAGGGGGTGAGCAGTGGCGAGGTGAGGCCGCATTGCCCTACCAAACTCACAACTACAGCTCAGAACGGCAAAGCGAGAGACCATCAGTGAGGCTCGCACCATAGCCATCCACAACTAAGCTGTGTTCACATCAGCCCAACAGACTCGACCTCGACACTCAACTCCTCATGCATCATACATCAGATGTGATTTGAAAAGTTCAAAGCATCTAAAATCAAGTATGTTGAATAGAGCATTCGAATCGACCCACGTCATAGAAATTTCCAGAAGATTGGTGCGTGCATAGCTCACAATTTCAGCGACAACCTTGGTCACAAGAAGGACAGAGTCCTCGTTCAAGTGACGCCACGGTAGGGCTAACCTAGGTTGGGCTAACCAATTGCAGTGTGGGTAGAACTACCGCCACTGCGGCATTGCCACTCGCCGCGCTCTTACAACATAAACCGGCCAACCCAGCAGGCAGAGCTTAGTACAAATCACGTCATCTGTGCACGCACCTTCATATTGAGTGACTTCTTGCACCACCTAAAATTTACTTTATTAATTAAGGCTATAGTAAAAAAACCATTTTCCGATAACACCTACCTCTACCCTGGATTACTTCCTTTACAAAACTGACTCTTAGAGAAGAAAAGGA
>WURS02015902.1:0-12162 GCA_011762765.2 Rhinocypha anisoptera | reverse complement strand
CGCACCCACCTCCCTGATCCGTCCGTCCCCCTCGCCCTTTCGACTCCCCCGGCCACAACCCTCCCGCCCGCCCCACACGGCTCCATCCATCCATCCCTCCCCGCCCTCTCTCCTCCTCTCCCTCCGCCTCACCCCCTCTCTCCATCCCTCTCTTCCATTGTGTGTACCGTTACGCATTTGAGATTCGGCGCGTGGCCCCTCTGCCATACATACACGCCTCCTCTTTCTTCTCCTCCTCCTCCACCCTCCTCAGTCTACCCTCCTCCTCTCGAAACCCTTCTTCTTCCACATCTAACACTAAACCTCCAACCCCCCCCTTCGACCAGTAAATCATTCCCCGTCCAACGACGCGGAGGAGTGGGAAAGGGGTGGTGCCCGCTGTATCACTTCTAGGAATAGACGTTAGTCAATTACGATATTCCCGCGATCTACCGTCGGGGTATTTGTTTTCTCCCTCTCTCTCTCTCTGTATCCATCTCCTCCCTCCCTCCCCTCCCATCATCCAACCCTTTGAGTACCCCCGTAACACAGAAGGAGTCTGACCACGTCCTTCTTCTTCGGCGTCCGTCCGCGCTAACGCCATCACTTTCACCGCTCGTTCTTCAACACTTCAACAACAAAAAAATGAATCCCTCGGACTCCTGTCATGAAGAGGTCCAGAGGAATGTATCTACGGCGATACCGAAAAAATTAATTCGTCGAGGAATAAAAAAAAAATTTAGAGCAAAAAGAGGGTTGTGGGTAGGAGGCCCCATGACACATTCGCCGATCAATCCGCAGTGATGAAACACAACGTCAGTTAACACAACTTTGATTTCACACTATGAGTACATTTTTACTTTCTTTTATTTTCACTCGTTCCATCTACTTGACAATTTTGCAAACAATGTGTCGCTCTGGCAAAAAAAATCGGAGCAAAGCTTTTCTTTTATGAAGTTCAGGTCACCCAAAACTAATCTCCGTAACTCATGTGAACTCGCACTTTCATGAGAGTGGGAGCAGTTTCTTGCAATGTGCCACCCGCTTTTTTTTACGAAACTCAAGCGGAATAAAATCTAACAGCTTGGGTTTTTTGAATGAGATTTTTAATTTAAAGCATGTCAAATTTTTGTTGCGATCAAATACTCTACCCTCCAAGCTTGAATGAAAAATTTAACTATTAATTGGGAAAAGTAAATAAAAATATGAGCCGAAGAAAGGTCACACGATCATACCTTCATTTACAACAGTCGCTAATAACAAATTGTTGACACGCCTAAAAACACCACACCAAAAACATTCTCACGTACAGCAGGAGAAATGTGTAGCACACCTGAACTGAGATCACTTTTGTATCCAAAAAGCGAAAATTTATCGGTACAAATAAAAAAATACAAGGCGAATTGATCGTGTCAGTTATATATGGGGATCAGTCCGATAACTGCAGACCCTAAATTATGTATACCAACCAATTCAGTACCTCAAGCAACAACCTCAAGGTTGGTTTGATAGGTGATAGGATATTAAAAACATACAAGCGACGTAATGTCCACTGATCCTTTAATAACACGCGTCAATAAGTTCTACAAAAGGAAAAATATTTTGATAGCCTAACATCTTTTTCCACACAAATAAGAGAATAATGGGAAAAAATAACAAGTCACCCTATTGTTGTTGTTCGGTTAAAGGCGAGTCAACATTTTCTTATTAGCGAAGTCACTCTATTTATTAATGAATAGGTCAAACATAAGGCGAATTCAATAAGCTGAAAAGATTAATGTTTTGGAGAGTCGCTGCAAATTATATTCCGAAAGCATAAAAATGGCTAACAAATGGATTAAACGAGCTGTTGATTAAGAAATTTATCTATGAGAATTGAGTGATGAGTTTATTTAGGGGAAAAGAGTGAATAGTTTGTTCCCGCATGATATGTATAACGTTTTTGTCATTGAGATGTTTGTATGTTTCTTTCAATGTGAATAACTTTTAATAGGCATTAGGGAATGCATGCCTGGTGATGGCTCATGCCCTCCCACACCCCCTTGCATCGGCTTGGAGAGTCTTATGTATTCGACGAGGATCACTCTTAGCCATCGTGAGTAGGTAATATTTTAATCTGGACTTAATTTTTTATTAAAATGCCTCGCAAAATAAAATGTGATGATAATAATATATCGGCGTTAAAGCATGACACGTTAAGGAGGGTGGAAAAAGGCCCCTATTTTAGGGTATGTTTGGTTGATCTTAAGTGTATTCAGTGAGTGGCAGTATAGTTTAGGAGTAGTAGTATAGTTGTAGTAGTATAGTGGTAGTATAGTTTGGCAGTATAGGAGCCAATTTTTGGTAAATAGTCTGACCGGTGGAGATATGCGTGAGAAAGATTCCACAGGAAACAGAAAAGTGACAAGCTTATCGCATACAATTATTTTGGGGAGCAAGACCTGGTCGGATTGAGCTAACATAAAAGATTACAGAAGATAAGATCGTAGAAATAAGCTGTTGAATGTTGCGAATGAAATTATCATTGAAAGAAACATGGCCGAGGATTGCGTCAATTCATCCCGGTGTTGTGGAATAAAGATTATAATGAGCTTGGTCATTATTGCCCTGAGTCTTCATTATCAGCTTAATTTCCTGAATCACGATTTGAAATCAATCATGCCTTGGGCATTATCTCCTTATAGAATTACTGTGGAATGCAACGTACACCAATAAAACCTTCCGTCGTTACTGGGGATTAAAATCATCTGATTTCCTGATAGAGTTGTCAAAGATGATTTTCCGGCTTTTACTCACAGTAAAGACAGTCGATACGTAAACAACCATGCTATTCATAAATCGTATAACTGTCATTTTTACACGTAGATTCAAAGTAAAAAAAATCAAGATAATTACTTACTCAAATTAATCAAGTCAATTCACTGGCAGTGATTATAAATTATAGCGTGACGCACTGTTTGCGGTTAAGTAAGAAAAAAAATCCTTTCAAATATCAAACACAATTCCATTATTCCGGTGCTATAGAAATAACGGCAGTTTGACCACCTCCAAATGGAGGAAATGAATAATATAAACGAGCGACAGCCAAGAGTCTCTTTACATTTACATACTACACAGAGCAGCTACGGTCACATTTTAGTTTTAAATTTAATGTATTCAAATTATGAAAACCGCTACTGTATTTTTCTAGATAACTGAAACGAAACAGTTTTGGGTCAACTGCTAACAACGACGTTAATGTATTCAAGAATACTGGGCGAAACGCTCTACCCGGCTCGAATAAGGGTCCGGCCATGAAAATAAGAAGTATAAGTTCACGCGTGACTCCCTTCATGTTTAACTTTAAAAAGACACCATAATATAGTTGCAACCAATTTCGATGAAATTCTTTCTTACACAAAAAAAATATATTTAATATTTGCACATAAATTACTATACAATCTAATGAGGCATTAGAAAAAAATAAGAAGTAATGTTTGCGTAGGTATGCGTTTTTAAAATTCATGTTTACATACATCTTTCAATAGATGCTATTCGTCCTGATTTTAAAAGAAAAGGGGCAGGGACAGGTATTTCATTTTTGTTTCATTTTTTTCAATTTTCGTCGATTTTAATCTGAAAAGTTTCCTCGGGCGCCAGGTAATTTCTTTTATTTTTTACCGTTTTCCCCCATGATCATACTGCTGCTTGCTTCGTGTTCTCATTCAATATAAACACACGCAAAATTAAAAACTGTGATAAATATCAAATGGCAGTACTAGCAACCATGAGATGAAATGACAATACAACTTGGTGTTGACTTCGGGAGGAATATGCATTACAATACACAATTGCTCATTTTTTTTATTATTCTCAGTTATGTATTCATAATCTCAACCAACATAATGCCAAATGCGGCAGGTATGATGCTGTAGAAGTAGCTGCTATCCGGTGCGCAAAGATGATTGATGGTTTCACAAATTTAAAAGGATACTTAATAAGACATATTTTCACTAGTTGAAACATATTTTAAGAGGATCTTATGAGCCTAAACTTCCTCCTACCTTTCCATTCCCATTCTTGAATACCCCTCCTCCCGGTCTGAAGAGCCTGATAGCTAAACCAGACTTGAAATAACAGTAAAAAATCACGTGAATAAACATACCAATTAATCTACTAATAACGATAGCTATAATGCAAGCGTTCAGTAAATAAAATATTAGTCAAACACATAACCTAAAAGAGAGTTACCTCCCCGGTTACCGTGGTATAGACGTAAACAGGAACTGAAAACATAAGTTCTATCATAAAGATAAACTCTCAAACGTTTTATAAAAAGCTACTATAACCACTGCTAAATCTATTCATAGAATTTATAAATTATCTTTTTTCCTTAATATATACATTTGTAACGTCAGAATTATATGTACCATTAGCCTCCTCGGGAGTAAACCAAAAAAACGCCCACACTTCCAAATTTACGTCTTTATTCTGTCGTTTCTCACTTCGCACTCAACAGTCCCCGCTCTTCCGCTTGCACAAACACCAAACAAAAACTTTCCAACAATCGACCAACTAAAATTCTACTCCATATCAACAGCAATGAAACAAATGACCAGTACACAACATCACAACAATAGGCCAGCAATAGGCTAGACGTTACACATTAAACTAAATATGCACGGCACCTAATCAAATTATTTCACCCCTAGGAGCGACCTCGTCCGTGAAGGAGGCACCCCTTAAGCAGATTAGATTTCACGTAGCATCGAAACTAATGACGTAAGAAAAACTAAAAACATCGTGTTACTTTCCCGGTGTTGCCTGGGGAATCTAACGCACCTGGAAAATCATTGAGACTAGGTTTCAGGAGGAGTGTCACCGTCACGTGGGTCCAACCCCCATTTAGTACCCAGGCATGATACGGCATCGTCGATACAGTAAATAAAATCTGCGGAAAAGGTACATTATCCTCTGTCTATTATGGATATTGAGACTTCCATGAAGTGAATCCTGAAATCATCAAACTCATCATTTAAGTAGTTACTTTAATTATTAAAAATAATAACATTTAGGGCAAAGAAAACTTTTAATTTACCTAGTAATTTCATTAATCTTGCATTTAGAGGAAGTTTTATAAAGTTCACCGTCAGAAAGAACAAATCGTTGGGGAGGATAAAATAGGTCATTGTTATTGTGCACAGGCGTTTGATTTCGTAACCATATAATATTATATTCAGATTATTCTATCATAAATGAATGAGTGATCATGGAGTTTATAATAAGTCTTCTCTCTCTACTGCCCGTGCATTCTTGTAATATTGTATTTTAACACCACTAAATCTATGCATGGACCCATAAACCTATACTCTGTTTTTCAATTGTTCAACAGGATGGAAAGAAGTTTCACCAATGTAAAATAATTATACGTAGAATAATAATAATATATCAATTATCTTTATAATAGACAAACATTGCATGATCATACAAGAAACAAAACATATTCTAGTTTTAAAAAAGCATAGTTATGCCTCGGTTTGCTAATAAATTTACATCATGCATCCACATGATGGTGACATAACTGTCCCGGAAGGATTAATAGACAATGAAACTTTGAGAAATCCATACGAAGTCTGAGAACACGGTCTTGAACAATTACCTCTGCCAATGCCAGATGTGAAACCATAGGCCTATTCTCTTCTAGAAAGTTTTCTTCGTCAATGGACAATAGGCTATCAGTCCGTCGATCGGAGACCATCCATTCTTCATACTACTGTCTAAGGGGAAACACACATAACCATTTAAAGCTTGAGAAAATATTCTGTTGCGCGATGTGCTTTCTCCAGCAGTCAGCATACAATTTGAGTCACATACGGCCTTGCTTAGTGTCCCTAAGTTTCCCGAACATTTTTTAAACATTTTTATTTCCCTAACCATGACCTTCCCTGCCCCATTTGCTATATAGACTCTCAGAATCGCCTTGGCTGAGCCAGGCACGAAGAATCTTCCATCATGCATTTCGCTTTGAGAGACCAGAGCTTTTATCGTAGATTCATTACTCTTAATTTTCAACGGGAAGACTCCCGTTCCCTCAGCGGACCTCTCTGCGACCAACACCATTACTCTCAATTCCAAGTTTGATTTTTACGGTCGGCATAAACGCCCCCCGGGGCATAGGGCTGGCAGGAGACCAAGACGGACCCCACCAAACAACAGATCGGTGCAACGATCCCCAGATGACAGCGATCGGCCTCTCTCTCCTCTGGCAGTAACACATCACCCACACCACTCTCCCTTCGGCCCCGAAAATATGTATCCTTCAGACAGGAAGCGGGAGAGAGAGAGAGAGAGAGATAGGGTGAGGATGAAGCACTTCACAGATCCTAACGCCGCGACGATTACTTTCCTGTCGAATTCGCTCGCTGGAGAGGGCGACGGGATGGCGTGGAGGGTTGGGAGAGAGGTAAGGTGGACGGCCGGAAGGAGACGGAGGTGAAGGGGGGTGGCATAGGCCGGGGAGATTAAGTGCGGCCGGAAGATAAAGGATTGGTACGAGGAGAGTTATGAAAGAGAGTCAAAGCCGATAAGGTTTATGGGGAGGAGAAGGAAGGGAAAGGAAAGGAAAGCAGAGGATTCAGAGGACCCGAGCCCCAAGGGTGAGGGGGGATGGAGTAAGGATTTACTTTTTCCCGAATGGAAGGGGGAAGCCCCCCCCCCCCCCCGGATTTCATATGTGGAAACAGCGTGAAAGCGATTCCGAAAGGAATTCACAATTACGAAGGAACCAATGCCCTCGCGTCCGTTTCATCCTCCCAATGGAGGAAGGAATCAATCGCCACAGAACCCATACCAATCCCCTTATCTCCCTATCGGTAAATACAGATAAATGACGACCTCAACCTGGACGAGATAGATTGTCCGATTGCGAGCGGGTTAGACGCCTGGAAACATTTAGAAGGAAGTGGAGGGAAACACGTAGAGCTATCAATCTACTGTGTATGTACGACTGTAGTATATTTTTTTACATTCCACCCTTCATTCGCCCTACCCACAAGCAACTGGGATAGTTAAAAACCACTCTTACGCAAAAGTACGTAATACTCCCGGAAGGATAGAAGGTCCTGACGGAGCTATTCCAACCAGTCGTATTAAAAAATATGTTTTATAGGACAGCAAAGTGTTTTCTTTCCTAGTTCTACCGTTCGTATTTTATACCATATATGTTGTTGCTGTTGTCAGAACTGAAATCAACTCTACCTGGTTGTCGCTAAAAGCTAGGATAATAATTTATTTTTTGTAATTATATTAACGTATATTTTTGTATATTATGCTTTTGTATTCTTCATTATATGGTTTCGTTTAATTTTTTCTGTACTTTGTTATTTCATATCTTTTGTACCTCTCATTCCAATTTATTTGTATTTTCTTGAATCCAAGCTGAATGATTTTCTAAGGACCCCACTAGATCAATCTGGGAAATTGCAGGCGGCACCGGCCACCCTGCCCTGGTGTTTTCCATACGTAGTTGGTCTTAGTACGTACTACGTGAACCTCACCCACACTAACCTTAGGGTCGTTATTCGTTATCTTTTTACTACAAATAAGTAAGATTATTTGTGAACGACAGAATCTTAAGTTAAGTGAGGTCACCTAGTACTAAGCCCACGGCGTGTGGAAATTCACACAGTAGGGTATAGAGGCCAGTTCCTTTCCCTGTGCCGCATGTGGTTTCCCACGAAGATGTTGTACCCGAAAAATCACTCAGCTTAGGTTTAGCAGGAGGTGTCCGGAGTCATCCGGTCTCGAACCCAGGTCCCCCGGTCAGTAGCCAAACACTCTACCCACTGGGCTACCACGACCTCACAAATATAGAATGAACATAAAGTGACATCAATCAAATTAATGATTAAGACAATCACCAATAAAATTAAAATAAATGTCAATAAAAGTGTACATTTCCGATTTTCTAATAAACGAGAGGCATATAATTGGGAGTATAAGTCGAATGGCGATCCGATAAACAAATCAGAAAGCTACAATTGTCTGGGAGTCATACTAACAAAAGAAATTGGAATGGGCTCTCACGTAGAAAAAATTCTTGGTAAAACTTTCAACAGTCTCCGCTTCGTTATGAGAAATATAAGAGCATGTGCCAAGGACATGAAAGAATTGACGTATCTCACTACCGTAAGACCACTTCTCGAGTACTCCACTAACGTGTGGGATCCGTATGACCTAGGAAAAATAAAGAGCCTGGAAGAAGTCCAAAGAAAAGCTGCAAGAGGAGTGCTTGAGGAGACACAAAAGAAACAGACAGTGTAAGCTCAATGCTGAAATAACTGGGTTGGAACTCTCTACAGGAAAGAAAGCAAATAAATAGATTAATAGGGATGTACAAATGTTACACCAAAAATGTAGCATGGACAAAGATGGGTAAAAGGTTGGAACCGCCAAACTTTGTTGGAAAAAATGACCACTCCCTACAGATGAAATCGAGACGACAATAAACAAGCAGTTCCTAGCATTCATTTTTAAATAGGGCTGTGAGTGAATCGGCAAATTTACCAGAGGACGTTGTAAAACCATGTCCACGCAATGCCACCTCCTTTAAAAATTCAATCATAAAATTTTCGAAATTAAAATGTTAAACTTAATTTCTTTTTCTCTCTCTTTCTTATTATTTTATGTCACCATCCCACCAGACTTCGCAGCGTAATTATAAAAAAATAAATAAAATAGAATAAGAGCTTGTAGAAGAAGATTCAATGGCGCTTTTGGCCAAAATGTGGCAACTACAAGGTGGACAATTTTAATTTGGAATCTCTCAGGGCATTCAATAACAATCTACTGAAATATCACCATGACATAAAGGTACCATGCAATAGGGGTGAATGATTTAAACAATTGTTCCAAATGCGTCTTTGTGCAAATCTGAGCCTGCCATTCGAAGGGACTCTCTAGCCCAAAACTCGAATGAAAATCAGAATTATTCATATTTATAGTGATTGGGTAATTAATCTGGTCATTCCTCAGGATCATAGCAATCTATTTTCCGTGATGGAATGGTATATCGACATCAAATTTCTCAAACAGCACCTGAGGAGTCACCACAAGAGTTCAAAAATTCTAAATTTCTGCAAGAATTGTTCTCCTGTAACGAAATATGGCGGACACCAAATCGAAAATTAAATAGAGAAAACAACCAGATGCTAGAAATTACCCAACAATGTCACAATCTCCTAGCTTGTAACTATTATTTGTATAAGAGTTGCGACATTCTTGGTCAGCAACAGTTAAGTCTCACTTAAACCAGTAAGGCTTAAGTGAGATTAAATCACGAGAGATAAAGTATGGATATTTTTAACAAGTTACACTAAAATAAGGCAACAGAAACGGTAAAATTATAGAATTCATCTTGATTAAGTTTCTATAAGGATTCATAAATGAGTACATATCATGAATAAATATGAACATAAAGACTTTTGAGGCTCGGAAAAATATTAAATATTTAAAACTTTATTTAAAATATTTAAATTAAATATTTATAAAAATATTTAAAAAATAATCAAAGGCAAATAAATGATACATAGAGCACGTTTTCAGCATTTCATGGAGAATCTTGTGGCTCTTGTGCTCTTATGAAACAACAAATGGCCCCGGTTGTGTTCACTGAACGAATATTGCTTTAACTCGTAATCAAAAGCGCCAAAGAAATTGCCACATTCGCAAATGGCGCATTTTATGAGGTCTATATTTTATTCTTGTGATGAAGATGAGTATCTACTAGTTACGGTAGGTTTTTAATCCAAATTCCAAAACTAAAAATTAGAGCGCTCTAGCCTCACCGTAACATAAAATCCTTTTCAGTTCTGCGTACTTTCTACACGTATCACTAAATTACCTATATTTTGACATTTTTGATGTTGCTCCTTCAGTGGAAAGGCAGGAAATTATTTCCTTTCTTCCACTGAAGGAGATAGGCCACAGACAATTTCTAAAATAGGTGTGTTTTTTTTGTATACGCGTCTGTGCGTTTCTTAAGAAAACTACGACGATTCAAATCATAGTTACACGCAGTAGCTATCGTATAAGCAACACCCTCACCCTCTTGTGTGGCTGTTTTCATACAATGGGTTTTTTCGTTAAGATTACTAGTAAGCTACGTTTTCCCCACACATTTTAGATGTTTATTTACATTAAACTATCCTCTAACCGCCTTTATGCATTCTGTATATTAAAACTATATCACTCCTCAATTGTAAATACCAATTGTGTTTTGTACAAGGGGATAGGTGAAGCTATTTGGTCAATCTCGCCCCAATAAAGGCATATTATTATTATTATATGCATCTCGATTGCAACTACAGTGATCTGTCGTCAACTGCGGCCCTTGCTTATCCACGGTTCTATTTTTGATTATTCCTACCTTTCTCAACCTCGGGGTGTTTCTCTCGCGCATATAAGCCGACCGGGTTAGTCTGGTGGGTAGCGTGCTCGCCGGCTAACCCAAAGGTTGCGGGTTCGAATCCCGCCCAGGGCATGGATGTTGTGTTTGTCCAGATGGGTTTTTCCATGCATTGAAGAGGTGCGAAATGGCCATAGCCGTCGAAGCATCCTACAAACCAAAATACTACAAGATGAAAAACTAAAAACCGGAAGACGTCGGAGGACGTGTTAAAACGACTATGACTATATAATGGCGGAAAAATCATATAAGGAGAGTGCACAAGTTAAAGGCAGACAAGAAAAACCAAACCAAAACATATAAAAAGTTAAAAGGACACTCGTATTAGTAATTCTTTTCCGTGAGTCTGGAAGCCTACAGGGTTAGCCTGGGGGTAGCGCGCTGGCCGGCTAACCCGCATACCCGAAGTAGGAAATTGAGCCCTTTAGGTCATATACCCATTCACACAGAAGTAACCGCCATATGGCGAAAATACAGCATTCAAATGTTAATAAATTAGGAAAGGGATAGGAACATATAAAAGGACGAACATAATATGTGGTATAAAATATTGATGGAAACCGACAAATTCAATTGAGAAAAAATTTATGTCCTCAGCCGGGACTTGAACCCGGACTTCCCAATTGCCGCTCGGGAAAATATATATATTTTTCCTTCACTCTCCACCTCCACAACCTTTACTCCTCCCGTCATTCTCCTAGTTGATAAAAGTGGCGGTGGCCACCGAAATATCCATAATAAGTCCAATCCTCTTGTGTGTTTCTCGTGTTCCTGTTTCGTGTATTTTATTGTGTATATATATACATACATAAACATACATAAATATACACAAACATATATATTTATATGTTTATATATATATATATATACATATATGTGTGATGCCATTTGCAAGGGTCATTGTCGAATTAAATTGGTTGTTAAGTACTCCCTGGGATATCTCGAATATTCCCCGTTCACCCTTCAAAGAGTTCACCATCTGGTTCACCGTCGCTCAGGGCGAGAGGTAGGCGGTCCAAGAGATTCACACGGAGCATTTAATAAGGATGAGACGTAGGTGCAGGAGAGAAGGGGGAGGGGGGAAGGGTAGGAGTTCCGTGAGGCAAGGGACCATCCGTCCTCTCTTACGAGGGAGGATAATGACGCGAGCAGGGTGTGAATACCCCCGGGGGCGGGAGCGGGGAGAGTGGAAGTGAGGCATAGAGAGAAAGATCAAACAGATCGATGCGATCGTTAATCACCTGACGGAATGGGATGGTGTGAGTGGTGTGGGTGGGACGGGAGGAAAATGAAAGGTTGCTCCGACTGATTGATGAGCGAAAATCATCTACTAATCACGGGAGACGAGAGCAAAACGAGGATGGGAGAAATGGGAGGTGGCGGGAGAGGTTTGAAGTGGACGAGACGTGCTTGTGAAAACACCGTTGAACGAAACGCGATGCGGAGATAGAGAGAGGGGTATGCGTGTGCACGCGTGTTTTCCCGTGTACGACGGTGTGTGTACGAGCTCCCGTGTAACATGCCACGACGGCAAATATAGGCAGGGCAGTTAGGGACGATGTGTGATGGGAGAGGTACATACAGGAAACCAAGAACGATGGAGAGGGAGATAGAGACAGAGGGGTGTGTGATGGCGGAAAGGGGGGGGGGGGGGGGGAGAGAGGGAGGGGGGGGGGAACAGGGGGGACACAGTTAGGAGACCAGATCGGGAGAGCGGCGTGTAGGGAAAGAGAGTTTGT